>PVKP010044358.1:0-16780 GCA_004027715.1 Plecturocebus donacophilus | reverse complement strand
GACAATACTCAACTCCAGGCAATACAGAGAACCCCACAAAGATATTCCTCAAGAAGACCAACCCCAAGACACATAATTGTCAGATTTACTCGGATTGAAATAAAGGAGAAAATATTAAGGGCAGCCAGAGAGAGAGGCCAGGTTACCCATAAAGGGAAGCCTATCAGACTCACAGCAGATCTCTCAGTAGAAACTCTACAAGCCAGAAGAGAGTGGGGCTTAATATTTAACATCCTTAAAGAAAAAAACTTTCAACCCAGAATTACATATCCAGCCAAACTAAGTTTTATAACCAAGGGAAAAATAAAATATTTTGCGAACAAGCAAGAACTCAGAGATTTCATCACCACCAGGCCTGTTTTACAACAACTTCTGAAAGAAGTACTATACACAGAAAAGAACAACCAGCATCAGTTATCCTAAAAACTTATCAAAAAGTAAAGAATGTTACAACAATGAAGAATTTACATCAACTAACGGGCAAACAGCTAGTTAGCCTTAAATAACATAATTAAACTCACATATATCAATATTAAGCCTAAACTTAAACTGATTAAATGCCCCAATCAAAACAAACAGTTAGACAAACTGAATAAAAAGTTAAAACCCATCGGTATGCTATATTTAGACCTTTCTTATAGGCAAGGGCACACAAAGACTTAACATAAAGGGATGGAGGAAGATCTACTAACTTAATGGAAAGGAAAAAAAAAAATGATCTGAACAGACTTGGAACAAGTAAATATAATAAATATTTACAGAACTTACCACCTCATAGCCACAAAACATATATTTTTTTTCAATATTATATCATACCTATTCTAAAAGTGATCACATAATAGGAAATAAATCACTTTTTAGTAATTGCATAAGTATTTCACAGATTTAAATGAAATCCTGAGCAATAGAGCAAGATTCTTGCTCTCTCTACCCCTTTCTCTTTCTTTTTTTTTTCTCTTTTATTTTTCTTCTTTCTTTCGCTAAAAAAAAAAAAGACAGAAATATAAGAAATTTTGGAAACAAATGAAAAGGAAAACAAAATATACAAAAACCTGCGGGATACGTCAAAAACAGTGCTAAGAGGAAAGTTAACAGCATTGAATGCCTACACCCAAAAAGCAGAAAGATTACAAATTAATGACCTAATATCACACATTAAGGAACTAAAAAACCAAAGCCAAACCAAACCCAAAATTAACGAAAGAAAAGAAATAACAATGGTCAGAACATAACTAAGGATCAAATTTTTAAAAATTACAAGTAATCAATGAAGCAAAAAATTAGTTTTTCAAAAAGATTAAATTCATAAACCACTAGCTAGACTGACCAAAAAGGGAAAAGGAAAGATCCAAATAAACACAATCAGAAATGAAAAATAATTCTTCTGGATCTTATCCAAGACCATCAAGGTGATCCCTCTACAAGTCTACAAGAGCAACAGTGTGTGTATGTGTTGTATGTTTTTTGATTTCAGGTTACCAAGAGGCCTGCACATAATATCTTAAAACCCATTGTTTTAAACTGAGAGTGCTGATGGCACAAACAAAGAAATAAGCCAAGAGAAACTTAATGTAATCTTCTTAGTCTGGGCATGGAGTATCCCCTAATACAGACATAGCTGCAGTGACCAAAAATGTAAGTGACAACACCCAAATCTCTTTGAATACCTAGAAAGCCTTCCCAAGAAGAATAGGTACAAACAAGCCCAGACTAAGAAGATTACATTAAGTTTCTCTTGGCTTATTTCTTTGTTTGTGCCATCAGCGCTCTCAGTTTAAAACAATGGGTTTTAAGATATTATGTGCAGGCCTCTTGGTAATCTCAAATCAAAAAACATATGACACACACACACACACACACATCCACCAGAGAAAATCACCTTCATTAAAAGGAAGACAGGAAGGAAGGAAAGAAGGAAGAGAAGACCACAAAACAATCAGAAAACAAAACAAAAGGAGTAAGTCCTGAATATAAATAGACTAAACTCTCCAATCAAAAGACACAGGGTGGCTAAATGGATAAAAAGACAAGATTCAAAGATCTACTGCCTAAAAGAAACATACTTTACCTATAAAGACACACAGATTGTAAATAAAGGGATAGAAAATTTCATACAGGCCAGGTGCAATGGTTCATGCCTATAATCCCAGCACTTTGGGAGGCAGAGGTGGGTGGATCTCTTGAGGTCAGGAGTTTGAGACCAGCCTCGGCCACATGGTAAAACTCTGCCTCTACAAAAAAAAAATACAAAAAATTAACCAGGCAATGTGGTATGTGCCTGTGTCCCAACTACTCAGGAGGCTGAAGTGGGAGGATTGCTTAAGCTCAGAAGGTTGAGGCTGCAGTGAGCCGAGATTATGCCACTGCACTTCAGCCTTGGGAACAGACTGAGACCCTGTCTCAGAAAAGAAAAAAGAAAAAAGATATTTCATACAAATGGAAACCAAATAAAAGAGCAGGAATAGCTATACTTAAATCACACAAAATAGATTTCAAGACAAAAACTATAAAAACAGATACAGGTGTGATGGCTCACGCCTATAATCCTAGCACTTTAGGAGGCCAAAGTGGGCAGATCACCTGAGATCAGGAGTTTGAGACCAGCTTGACCAACATGAGAAACTCCGTCTCTACTAAAAATCCAAAATTAGGCATGGTGGTGCATGCCAGTCACCCCAGCTACTTGGGAGGCTGAAGCAGGAGAATCGCTTGAACCTGGGAGGCGGACGTTGCAGTGAGCTGAGATCTCACCATTGCACTGCAGTCTGGGCAACAAGAGCGAAACTCTTTCTCAAAAAAATAAAAAAGAGATTAGGGTATTAAACGATAATAAATGGTGGCTCAATTCAACAAGAGAACATAGGGATTGTAAATATATATACGCCCAACACTGGAATTCCCAGACACAGAAAGCAAATACTAAAGCTAGAGAGAGACAGACCCCGGACGGTAATAGCTGAAGATTTCAACACCCTATTTTCAGCACGAGACAGATGATCCAGACAGAATATCAACAACAAAAAAAAAAATCAGACATCATCTGGAGCAAATGGACCTAACAGATATTTACAGAACATTTTAATCAACTACTCAGAATACATATTCTTCTCAGCACATGGATAATTCTCAAGAATAAACCGTATGTTAGTACACAAAACAAGTCTTATAACATTTTTTAAAACTGAAATTATATAAAGTATTTTATCTGATTACAATGGAATAAAACTACAAATTAATAACAAAAGGAATTTTGGAAACTATACCAACACATAGAAATCTGTTCCTGAATGACAAGTGGGTCAATGAAGACATTAAAAAGGAAATTTTTTAAAACTCTTGAAACAAATTATAATGGAAACACAACATATCCAAAAACTACGGGATACAGCAAAAGCAGCCCCAATCTTTTGGACTCAAGTGGTCCTCCCACCTTGGCCTCCCAAAATAAATAGATTTGTTTCAAACTTACTGCAGTTGCCACTCGACTATTTCCTGATAGGGGTCGTATCCCAGAAGGAGGTCTTCCTGTTAACCCAACTCCACCTCGTGAAACAGGGCGAGCTGCTGAAGATTTGTGATTGCTGGCCATTGTTCACTTTAATCACTGTTTGGAAGCAATAAATAATTGTCTTTGGATATCTTCTCTAGAAGACAAATGACCCATCATACCCTTACATTTAATTCACAACAACTGTTCTTGCAAATTGCCACTACAAGGCTAACTCTGCTTTAATTTTGTTCAAATTTGACGTCAGTGCTCCATTTAGAAATATGAGATTGTTTCTCACAACATTCCTTCCTCATCTTTCTATTGTCTTACCAAAATGCAAGCTCCCCTAGTTATCTGTCTCTTTAGCATTCTCATCCCATACTCCAGTAACTTTTCTTTCTTGGCATATCCAACATCTTTCTTTGCTCTCATCTTTTCTCTGCACTTTCTGGTCCACGATTAACTCTCTTATATTCTGCATTTGTTACAAATATTTCCTATTTTCTTAACTTTAACAGAATCTTGGCTTCCCCTGAGAGAACAACACTTTCAGTAGTCAAAGTGTTTTAGCTTCCTGTCTCACAATTTTAAAGCAAAGGAGGTGGCACTCTCCTTACTCCCCAGTGTCACTTTTAAACATTCTTCCACACCTTTAAAAAAATAAAAAAGATTCATGTCCTTTGAGGATCCAAGAATATAACAATATTGCCTTCATCTTTCCTGGTTGCTGGTAATTAGTGACTTCCTAATCTCTCTAAGATCTTTTGTACATAGTGCACAGCTTCTCTATTCAAATCTTACCATCATCCTAGATAACTTCCATTTGGATACTAGACCCAATACCTAATATTCCAGCTTCACAGTTCTCTGGTCCCAACTTTAGCAATGATCTTAACTCCATTTCAGTCATTCATAGCCATGGCAAGACACGGAGCTTGTCATCATCTGGAACTGCTTCATCTCAAACATCTTAATTGAAATACTCTATTCTCGGGTCTTCTCCTCTCCTTCTACCCTTTGCTCATCTTTATTCCCACTACACCCACCTTTAAACCATTTCCTTAATTCACTCAGTCTCTCCCAGTTCATCAACCCTCTCTTTTATTCATCAGGATATAATATTATTTAAAATTCTGTCTAATAATTTTTTGAGTAGTAGTTTTCAAATTGTTGGTCACAATCCATTAGTGAGTTCTGAAAACAATTTTGCAGGTTATGACCAATATGCTTTAAATGTGAAATAAAATTTTTTTAAAAAGAGAGTTCACTGAACATATGAAGGATAAATATTGTTTCATTACATTTTTGTTTCAGTTATATTTACATAAATTTACACATATGTGTTTACTGGGCTACAATATAAAAATGTATGTCCTATTGTAGGTCATATAAAAGAGTTATGAAGATACTTATCTAGAGAGAGAATATGGAGAAAAAGAGAAAAGTGCCCAAGATTCTGTCCTGAGGAACATCAATACATACAGATCACACAGAAGAGGAAAAACTATTATAAGATTGAAAATTAAGGCCCAAAAAGCAAAGGAAAAAACCAGGAGTGTGTGTCAGAGATGCCAAGAGAAGGCAGGAATGGTGAGCCATGCCATTTACAGATGGGAATTCAAATAAGATGAAAACTGGAATGTCCAATGGAGTCCGCATCCAAGAAGTCACTAGTGATACCTTGCCTAGGGTGTTTAAGAACTCTCCTCCTTCTCTCATGAACTTACTGTCTCATGAGCACCATCAACTAATTTGTATCCTTGAACTATTCTCCAACCCAACCAGGAAAATCAGAAACGCTTCTCTACATCCAACCTGATTTGCTGAAAATTGCTGGTGGAAATCATACAACTGTACAGACTAGGGTACTGAAAAATGATAGTCACAAATTTTAGCTGGACCCTCATTTCAGAAATTATTTATCCTTGATAAGATACTGCTACTTTTCCATTTAACCTCTGTTCCTGCCACTCTCAGCAGATGACTCATTTAAGAAAATTACGACTTGAACTTCATCACCTTTGGGCACTCAAACTTCTCTACATCCATCCTGCCCTTCAATCTCAACAGCCATTCCTTATCTTATTCAAGATCAATCTCTACTCTGATTTACCCTTGATCCCATCTTCTTTGTGGCATTACCCTCACTGAGACCACTATCTTTAAATGCTCTCCTTTCCTTCATTCTATTACCATGTTCAATTCTTTCCTACCTTCAAAACCTAATTTCTTGATCCTGCAAACACCTCTATCTAACTCGGTCCCATATATCCTTCCCTTATGAGCCCAATTCTTAAGAATAGTTTATATAGTTTATACCCACTATTTTCTACTTTTTCATTTCCCACTATCTCCTGAATGACCCCTCTCAATATTGCCAGTGATGTAAATGTCATCCTACTTTACTGGTGTCCACATTTATATGAAACATCTCCATGACACTTCCCTCTCTTCTGGTTCTTCTTTCTGTCTTCTTGATCTGTCCTTACATAGCAGCATTTCCTAAGATACCATCCACTGTCTTTTTCTTTTCTCTCTCTAAGCTCTCCTTGGGCCCCCTCATCCACACTCAGGGCTTTAACAATTAATAAGCTGGTTACACACAATTTCATATGTCCAGCCCTTATTTTAGCACTCAGCTTGTGGTATTTATATCCAAATAATAACTTAACATCTCCACTTAGATGCCTAAATATTTCAAAGTAAATACATATAATCCAAACTCATTATCATCTCCCCAAAATTTGTCCTTCTTCTTGGTCTCGCCTCCCAGTCATACAAGTCAGAAATTTAGTCCTTGATATCTCCCTCTCCCTCACTTTCCATGGCTGATCACATAGTTCTACTGAGTTTGTTTAGTTCTACCGATTTTGTTCCTAAATGTTTAACAGGTACTTTACTCTCTATTCCTACAACATTGGCCAATTCAGGGCATCACTGACTCAAGTGGGCTATTACACCAACCTCTTAAGTGGTCCCCTTGCCTAACACACAACTTGCTTGTCACTTTCTGTAGGAATCCTTCCATGACCTGTCCATAACTGGTCTTGGAATCTTCGTCTTCTTCAATTTGAGTGTCTAGGCCTGTTCTATAAGTTACCATGCAGCCTATGTATTTCTTTATTCCAGAACCTATCACACCATTTGAAATGATCTGCTGAAGTATTTCTCACTCTTGATGGTAAGAGCTGAATCTTACTAATCTTTATATCCCCAGCATCTGCCTCAGCGACAAGAAAAAACTTTCTGTTCTCTTTCATACTTTTAAAATTTCCTCCTACATAAAGGTATCACCAATTAGAAAAATTTACTAAATTGTTAAAAAGCAAACGAAGTGTGTGTTGGACCAAAATGATTTCTGTTTCTACACTCCATGTCCAGTACTACTTTTCTGAGCACTATTCATAACCAGTCCTTGGATTGCTTCTATCCTTTCTACACCTTTATAACTCCAACTATGTGTATGTCTCACTAATCAATGCCTACAGTTCTGTCCTTTCAACTGGACACCAATTCTGAGTTTTCAATTGTTTACCTAAAATTTCCATTCAGCAATCTCATTTGAAGATGTTCACACCAATCTTCCTGTCCCAACTAGCTCCCTGATTCTAATTCCTTGCCATTTTGAACTCTATGTACAAAGCAATATAATTTCAAATGGAAAAAGGAATTTGTGAAATGACTTTTTGAAAGAAAGACAGGGTCTATTATCAGCATGGTTTCTCCAAAAGAAAACGAGTACAATAAACATCTCTCTCCAGTAGAGAAGATATTACTCTAGGTTTCCTGCTAACTTTGAGAAAATGTACAATAAACAGAAATTTCACCCAATTTTCTTTGCCACTGCTTCACTGAGGTGAAAAAAACCTTACCATTATATTAGTCCCAGTGGGATTAAGAAGTGGGCATTAGCAACAGATATGCCACCAACTCCGTGGTTATTCAATCAAAGATTTACACAATTTCCAGTTAGTCACACAAT
The DNA here is from genome assembly GCA_004027715.1 of Plecturocebus donacophilus. Lineage (NCBI taxonomy): Eukaryota > Metazoa > Chordata > Mammalia > Primates > Pitheciidae > Plecturocebus > Plecturocebus donacophilus. Next base: position 9,308 of record PVKP010044358.1, on the reverse strand, counting down.
CAGAAAGGCAGCCTAGCCTTTGGATCCAGAAAGATTAGCGATATAAACTAGTGCTGATAAAGTCAGCAGCTGCATAATCTTCCCTTACTTAACCCCTCAGGATGTTTCATCATCTGTTAAACAGAAGGGTGACAATAAGCTCTACCTTACGGAGCTGTTGTGAAGATGACAGATATTAAATTTAAAACATATGGCTTCTAATTATTATTACTATCATTATCCTCCCTAAGCCAACCATTCTTATATATGTGAAGAAGTGAAACGCTGCTAACTGCCCGCACTGTGATCAACAGATAGAAGTAAGTTCCTTCCACTGTGACTGACAGGCAGAAATCTATTGCTTTGACTAAAACCCTTTTTAGCCCATCGTGGTCCTTTGCTCTCTGCTTGGTGGGTCTCCTTAGGGGAGTGGGGTGTGTCGGGGCTGTTGGCTGTTCGCCCGACTAGAATTGGAACATGCCTGGCCTGGCTGCAGGCCCGACGGTAACATCTCAGTCAGAGTTGGAATTTGTTTTGTTTGGAGCGGATCTACATCTCCAAGGCCAGAGCACAGAAGTGGGAGGGAGGGAGGAAGGAAGGGAGGGAGGAAGAGATGGGGTCCGGGGTTTCTCACCTCTGCCAGCGCGTAAGGAGGGCGGTGGCCCAGCTCACGGATGCTGTAAGTTCTTTCTGAGGCCGCGCACACCCGTTCGCCCACGCGCACTTCCCCTCGGCTCTCAGGCCTACCCACTAGCGGCAGTGCGCTTCAGCGTATCCTGGCAACCGGGGCGGGATGGCGGAGGCTCTTCATCCTGAGAGACCAATCCTCCGCCTCAGCCCCTGGTTACACGCGGAGCTCTCGCGAGAGTTGAGGACGGATGTTTGTTTCTTCACTCTTCAGTGCCCTTTGGAAAAAGTGGAAAACAGCGGGGCGGCTGGAAAACAAGCAGTTTGTGTGACCGTTTCGTTTTATTGGTAATCAGAGCAATCTCTGTGTGCTTTACATGAACTAACTCTAGCGAGTTTTGCTATGTCCCTATGTAATCTCACGTCGGCTAACGTGTAACAAGTTACATTTGAAGTTATTACGTGGTACGCAGCATTGTGCAATTTTCTAAGCTCCTAATTAGTGGTAGTTTTCCTTCCTATTAGGATTGCATAGCATACTCCATGCATCATGAAGTATGGATGCGATTCTGGCACTAACTGTTCTGTTCCTCTTTTCACCCGAAGCTTTTCACCCGAATTCCTTTCATCAGAATTAGGATCCAAGTTTGTGAGGAAGACTGAATTCAATGCAAAAGGTCTTTTTTTTTTTTTTTTTTTTTTTTTTTTTTTTTTTTTAATTTAAGAACTACTTCACTTCAACTCTCACTTCTCTAATAAAATAACTTTTACTGTATGTTTCCCTCCAATCTTCTTATAGAGAGCTTAAATGTTACTGCATATGTATTGGGATTTTAACATTATTTTACACATTATTTCCAACTTGCCTGCCCTCAAGGAGTTAAAAATCTATACAATACAAAATCAGATAATGTTATGTGGCTGAATTCTCCCTTAGTTTGTGAAACATTTTCATGTAATTATCTCATTTGAGCCCACCCTATTTGCAGTGGTCATTTGTCATCCTTTTGGCAGAGTTTCTCCCTTATCCTGCCTCCCAACACCCTTATAGGAACTGAAAGTGACGGATTCTGGCTTTCCTAGTCTTCCTGATTACTGGGACATGAGTATTAATACTTGCTAGACTCTCCAATCTAATTTGATGCACCCAACACAAACTTGAATGACAATCAGAAGAAGGACTTCAGGGAGTCCATAAAAACAAGATTTTGGATACACTGGTAGGAGTGTCTGTTGAAAGAAGATGGCTATGAAATCCAAATGCACATGAAGTAAGGGTGACAGCTACAATAACTACATCTAGTTTCTGAGACTGCAAAGTTCTATCACCAGCAACAGTGTCCCTCACCAGTATATTGGTGCAAGCTGCAATGTTGGTACTCAGAGGCTTTATTGGGAGGAGAACTTCTAACCTGTTTCTTCAGCCTCTGGGAGAGCTGTGAGCTGCTTGATATCCTTTAATAAATACATTTTCAGCTTTTATATCATTTATAGATGATTTCTGTTTATTGCACTTAAGAACCCTGACAGATGTAACAGTTGAAACTGGCAGGACAGATACTATTACCCAAGTTTTAAAGAGATTAAATAATTCGCTTAAGGTCATTTTGGTAATAAGTATTGATCCCTGTACCCATATCATTTTCATGATGAAAAAGGAATAGAGAATAGGAATACATCTCACTTATTTGCCTCTGAGCTTCCTTAGAGTTGGCAGCATATCTTATTTGACTTTGGATCATTATGTATTAGGTTCTGTTGCTTTCAAGGTTATATCAAACTTTAATTAGGTTATATCAAATTGTAATTTGGTTAGGGAATTAAGTTATATCAAATTCTAAGTTTATTGTAGGACTACTTGTGTATCAAGTTCCTTTCTGTCTCTATTTTTTTTTTTTCACTGCTATTCTCTCTTCTTGGAATCCTTGTCCCTCTGCTTTTCATTGTCCAAAGTCCTGTTCATCATTCAAGACTTAACCCAAATGTCTTTCATCAGCGAGGTCTTCTCTGGCAGTCCATACTAGATTAGTGCTCCAATTCCACCTGGCCCCCCACCTCATTATATGTCCTCAGTGCACCCTGTACTATCCCTATCTGTTAAAAGGTAAACTTTGGCACATTAATATTTTAAAGAGCTTATTTGAACAGACAGCAATTCATGAATTGGGTAGCTCCAAATCATAAGTGGTTTGGGGCTCTCCCAGAGATGGTTGAAAGGAAAGCTTTCATAGAGTAAACACAAAGCATAGCAAAGAAATTATTTGAATGGTTAAAGTTTGAGCAGTTACCAAACCCCCCACCTCATTATATGTCCTCAGTGCACACTGTACTATCCCTATCTGTAAAAAGGTAAACTTTGGCACATTAATATTTTAAAGAGCTTATTTGAACAGACAGCAATTCATAAATTGGGTAGCTCCAAATCATAAGTGGTTTGGGGCTCTCCCAGAGATGGTTGAAAGGAAAGCTTTCATAGAGTAAACACAAAGCATAGCAAAGAAATTATTTGATTGGTTAAAGTTTGAGCAGTTACCTTATTTGGACTGTTGTTATGGGAAGTTCAAGGCAATATAACTCATGACTAATTGGCCACTTATGATTTTTAAGTTTCTTTTTTTCTTTTTTTTTTTTTTGAGATGGAGTTTCACTCTTCTTGCCTAGGCTGGAGTGCAATGGCATGATCTCAGCTTACCGCAACCTCTGCCTCCTGGGTTCAAGTGATTCTCCTGCCTCAGCCTCCCAAGTAGTTGGGATTACAGGCATGGGCCACCACATAGGCTAATTTTGTATTTTCAGTAGAGACGGGGTTTCTCCATATTGGTCAGGCTGGTCTCCAACTCCCAACCTCGGCCTCCCAAAGTGCTGGGATTACAGGCGTAAGCCACCGCACCTGGCTAATTTTAAGTTTCATTTTCTTTATGTAGGAACTCAGTGCATTAGAGCTACTTCAGTCTAATGGCCTCCAATTTAACTATTTTAACATGACATATCACTCATTATAACTTGTGGTTATATATTTATTTTTATTGTCAAAGATAAAGCCTGACAATAAGGACACATTTTTATCCATAATTTGCTCCTGCAATAGAGAAAATCGTGCAATGTGAAAGGAATTCAACCTTGATTTGTACAGCAGTGATTGGACGTTTTAAAGGGAGAATGAGGGAGTAGGGAAGGGGGGCAAGCAGGTACTCAGAAGAGTCAGGGGCAATATGGCGCAATGAAGAGGAGATCACTTGGTACTGAATATGGCCAGTTATGCTTATATAGCCCAGGGTGCACAGAAAAAACATGTTAACAAAACAACTCAAAAATGTCTTTGTAGGATGTATGCAGGTTTTTTAAGAAAATAAACTTTTTGGCCAGGTGTCATGGCTCATGCCTCTAATGCTAACACTTTGGGATGCCAAAGCAGGAGGATCACTGAGGCCAGGAGTTCAAGACCAGCCTGGACAACATAGTGAGACCCCCTAGAAAAAATTAAAATAATAAAGAATTTAAAAAAAAAAAGAAACTTTGAGGAGTGACATCATTAAGTTATTCTACTGTAAAATAGAGAAAAGTTAGGGAACTTACTAGTGAATATGTACATCAACTGAAACAAGATTTTGGATACACTGGTAGGAATGTCTATTGAAAGAAGATGGCTATGGAAACCCAAATGCACATGTCCTTTGACCCAGTAAATCCACTTCGAGGTAATCAGCATATATTCACACTGAGTTCATACCTATAGATGACATATGCTCATGTCTAAGGTTATTTATTTGAGCAGTGTTTGTTACAGAGAAAAATTAGGGAAAAAAAATCAAAGAGCACTGGTTAAATAATGCTATACTCATAAAATCACATAAAATTTAGCCATCTATAAAAAAGGATGCTCCTTATATACTGATATTGCAGAAGGAACCCCAGAGCTGGTATAAAAAGATTATTTTAAGCTGAAGGCATTTGAGATTCAACAGATGAAGAGGGGAAAAAGGTCTTCTCAAGAGATTTCCTTATCTGACTAAAAGCAAAATTTCTGGGAAATGTTGCTACCATAAATCCCCTAACTTATGGCCCTGAAGAAGCTGAAAACACCACTCCTAACTGTACAGATGAACATGAACACAAACTTTCCTATTTGTTCTCTTAAAAGTCAATTTTTCTATTCTTTTCCAGTAAAAGCTATTTCTCCCCCACCATTTTCCCTACGAAGTTAGTTAGGTAAGCCTTTAACTTTAACCATTTGACTAGCCAGTTGCTGCTTTTGTTGGCTGTCTTATACATAAGAAATTGACCTTTTTCTCCTGTTAGTCTCTTTTGTCAGTTTAACTTATAGGCCCTTGGATAGTGAAAATGAGAGGGTAGAGGAAAAGCTTTCTTCTTCCCATAAAATACAGAAAGTTTTTGGCCAGCCATGGTGGCTCACGCTTGTAATCCCAGCACTTTGGGAGGCCAAGGCGAGTGGATCATGAGGTCAGGATATCGAAACTATCCTGGCAATGGTGAAACCCATCTCTACTAAAATATAAAAAAATTAGCCAGGTGTGGTGGTGCACGTCTGTAGTCCCAGATACTCCGGAGGCTGAGGCAGCGGAATCATTTGAATACAGGAGACGGAGGTTGCAGTGAGCCAAGATCGTGCCACTGTACTCCAGCCTGGTGAAAGAGCAAGACTCCATCTCAGAAAAAAAAATATATAGAAAATTTTCCAATTATATTGTTAAAGCAGTGTGAATAAGTGTTCAATGCTAACATTTTCTTGCATCTTTATAAAAATCTTTGGGAAGAATACAAGAAACTGATAAGCCAGAGAAAAACTGGGTGGTTAGGATTTGAAAATGTGCATCCTTTAAGTCTTTTGAATTTTAAACCAAGGAATGTATTATTATTACTTTTTAAAAATAAACTTTCAATAAGGGGGAAGATAAAAATCATGATCAATACTCACATTAGCCATCTTTTTATGCAATTATCTAGACAATATCTCAAAGCATATAAAAAGAAAGGACAAAGTGTCCTTAAATGTTTAACAAAAGAAAAAAAGCTTACTAAATGTTTTACCACTAGAAGAATGTTTTTCTCCTCTTTGGGCACCAAAAGCTTGAAAACAGCAATTATGTTTTGGGTTAGTGAAATGTATTAGCTTTGAAACTTTTTCTGTAATGTTCCACAGGACTGGTAAGACAAATATGATTTAGAAGCTGTTAACCATCCTTAAAGATGCAGTTCATATTTCACATTTTATGATTTTTAAAAATTATATTCCAATAGACTTTGTCTTTTGAACATTCCCCTTATGGGGGACATATTTGTAGCCTCGATTTTCTGAGATCTGCACGTATAAAATTTCTATCATTTTTTCCCCCCAGTGCATTTTAATATTTTTTTTCATGTATGTATTGTCCTATACTAGCCCAAAGTTTTAGCACCAGAGTCTATGTGTCGAATTTTAGTAAAAAAAAAAAAAAAAAAGCTAAATAATATTCTGTCACCATCACTTTCACACACAAGCCTAATATCATTCCTGTTACAACTATTTTCTTTAGCTTGACTGGGTTTTCCTACTAAGTTGCCAGCCCAGAACCATATTGACCCCAACTTCATTCCTGTATAATCTGCATTAATGTTATTCTTTCATGCATTTAAGGCTTTTAAAATTAAATCATAATGAAAACATCATATTGAGAACATAAACTGCAATGTTTACCTCAGTTTACACAAACTGTGATGTTTAGTCTGGCTACTCAACTATTTCCTGCATTGTCTCTGTGAGAACTATTGTCATTATTGACATTTTTTCCTTCATGCCTTCAGGCATATGGGTGGGGATCCAGAATTGTTATTTTTATGCAGATAGATAATTGAAAGAAACGATTTATTTTAAACTATTAAATTGATAAACACATACAAACATTATAACTATTTTTAAAGTATCAAGAACTCAATTTAGTGTTCACAGAATTTTAGTCCAAGCTGTACTATGTTCTGGTTATATAACTTTAACATTGTTATTTCATTTATTCATTAACTCATTAATGTAACCAATAACATCTATTGAGCACTAACCTCATATTAAGCTGTTAAAAGATAACACACATTAAACTATTAAAAAGTTCAGTTGAGCAGACAGTGATTCATGAATTGGGCAGCACCAAACTACAAGTGGTATAAACTCCATGGACACTTAAACCACCTTTGCAGAATTTTAAGTAATGAGAGAAATCTAACATGATTGACTCCATCTTGCTTAAAGTCCCACAGGCTGGATTAGTTTTTTATGGTTGTCATTTTATTTTAGTTTTTTTTTTTTCCCTTATTCTAGTGTGGAGGCTAAAATAACTATGCCAGGAATTTGGTTTATAGTTAAACTTTGAGGCAAGGAAAAGTGACTCCCCGCCCCCCAGCTACTTGTATGGAGACTGAAGCTACATTCATAAGACAAGATTAGACTTATGGTAGAGGCTTGAACTTTGCTAAAGAATAGACATGTTTAAAAAGTAACCTGGCATTATTTGATTAGCTTGCTTCCTTTTTTTGTTTTGTTTTGTTTTTGAGATGGAGTCTCACTCTGGCACCCAGGCTGGAGTGCAGTGGTGTGATCTCAGCTCACTGCAACCTCTACCTCCTGGGTTCAAGCAATTCTCCTGCCTCAGCCTCCTGAGTAGCTGGGACTACAGGTGGGTGCCACCATGCCCTGCTAATTTTTGTATTTTTAGTAGAGAGGGGGTTTCACCATGTTAACCAGGATGGTCTCTATCTCCTGACCCTGTGATCCACCTACCTCAGCCTCCCAAAGTGCTGGAATTACAGGCATGAACCACTGCCCCAGGCCTAATTAGCTTGCTTTTCTACAGTGCCTCCTGCCCTAGAGTCATGTAATCAAAGGTCACAAGATTTGTAATTTCACCAACTACTCCTATAGATAATAACTATTGTGAAGCCTAATTAACTAGTCTTTGAGATATTTTTCAAATTTAGCATTTTGGTTGACCAACAGACACAATCTGGACCTGTGAACCCCACTTCTCAGAAATGACTCAGGTTCATGAAGATAGTTCTGACACCCCTATGATTCATCCCTGTCCCAACCTATTAGCATTTCCCATTTCCTAGCCCCCTGTCCACTAACCTAAATGGTTAAGATTCATGTAAAATAAAAGGTTCTGATAATAATAAAGTGTAGTCCGGTAGAAAAGACAGACATAAAAGAATATATTAGAAATATGCAGTAAATACTATATTGGCAACAAATAAAACTGCATTGGTTCCCCAGAGGAACTAGAAGAATCCAGAAGATAAACTGGTGTTGAACTATGACAAATGAAGAAAGTAGAATTCTAAGTTTTTTTAAAAATGCATCTACAAAGAGCATAGAGACATGGACAGCATACGTTCATCATGTGTTCAGGGAATAGTGACAAATTCAAAATGGGTAGAGTAAGGGAGATAACACAAGAAGATAAATCAAGTGAAACAGATTAAGGAGATTGCGTGAAAGGTCCTATATAATGTTGTACTTTAAGACTGGAAAGCCATCAGAGGTTGTCAAGCAAAGAAAAAACAATTAAATGTAGATTTCAGAAATATTATTATATTTTAATGTGCAGGATTGGCTGGAAGGAAGGAGTAGAAAGGCTAGAGAAATGTTGAAATAATTTAAGCAAGACTACTCGGTAGAGATTTCTAACAGCTAGAAATAAAAATCTAGAGTTTGGAGAAGTCAATTTGGGAATACAGCTTTAGAAATAAGCAAAGTAGTAAATAATCCACCCAGGGAGGTGATATGATGGCAAAGAAGTATCAAAAGTCAACATTTCAAAAATGATCTCCCAAACCAGGGGAAAAGTGATTCCAAACCTAGAGAGGGTGTTTTAGGAGGGGAGAAGTCCGAAAAGTGAATTGGGCTTAGCAATTAGAAAGGTGTGTGGAAAAGTGTAGTTGGATACGAAAGAATAGCGATGGGAGGGAAACAAAGGAAGGATACAGGTCATGTTGACCCTGGCACTCAATACAGTCTGTTAATGACTACCAAGTAGCACCACAGGTGGCTGGGTGGACGGGGGAGGGGTGGTTATTAAAAATACATATCTCAGCCCTAATCCAGACCAACTGAATCAGAATGTACATTTTAAAAAGCAGCCAGACGAAAGTAGTTACACCTTTAAAAAATAGACTTGGACCACAGTATTTATTTGCTAAATTTGACAACAGAGAGTAGGAGATTAGTACACCTTGAAACGGAGGAAAATGATTAATAGTTCCCGATTTGGCCTCAAGCTTTCTCGTTTTAATTGAAAAACAAAGTTAACTTGCAAAAACCTCGAGATCCTCAGGGAAAAGCGGTAAGGATGCCCTAATAGTAGACACCAAGCAATCTCAGTCAGCCATTCTGCCCATGCCTAGCGCGAAGGACTCAGGTTTAAAATATCCGGATTCGGCGCGCCGGATGTCCACGCCAACTGGCGCAGCATTATGGGAGTCGTAGTCCGGCCCTGCGTCCCGATTTACGACAAACTGTTGGGCCAGGATTCGGAAGAGACCCGGGTTTGCAAAGGACCCCTGGGACAGGTGTTCTGGTGGAAGGGCGGGCGTCATTTTTTCTTCCTCTGCGGGGAGTCTCGAGCCCAGGAGGGAAGCGAGCTTAGCTCCCCATCGGCCTCGGCGGCCGGGACGCGCACACTTTGCGTCATGGAGGGCTGAGGCCGATGATGAAT
>PVKP010044357.1:0-16778 GCA_004027715.1 Plecturocebus donacophilus | reverse complement strand
CAATATGGAAGACCAAACAGCTAGAAAACAGTCAACGACACAAAACTCTTGAGTTCTGACCACTGAGTGGAGTGACCACTCCTGCTTCAGGTTCCGCATGGCTGGCACTGAGGTTAAACACCCACAGCAGCCCAGTGGAACCATGAAGTGTCATTTCTCCTGACCCATTAGAAAACTAGGACTAGGCATTTAGTAAATACTCAGTGAATTGTGTGTTGGGGGTTGGGGCTGGGGTCCCATAGAGCTAGTAGCATTGTTTTAGACTATGGAGGGGGGCAAAAAATTCCTACCAAAGAAAAATCCTAATTTTTTTTAGAGTTGAGATATTTCTGTTCCAATCCAATTTCCTTCTAGATTATATTGTTTCTATTTACCAAATGCCATGAGTTATTTTATTTATTTTAATTTTTATTTATTTATTTTTATTGTACTTTAAGTTCTGGGGTACATGTGCAGATCTTGCAGGATTGTTACATAGGTATACACATGCCATGGTGGTTTGCCGCCTCTATCCCCCCATCACCTACATCAGGCATTTCTCCAAATGTTATCCCTCCCCAACCTCCCCACCCCCTACTTTCCCTCCCCTTGCCCCCGACCCCCCAACAGACCCCAGTGTGTGATGTTCCCCTCCCCGTTGTGTCCATGTGTTCTCATTGTTCAATGCCCACCTATGAGTGAGAACATGTGGTGTTTGGTTTTCTGTTCTTGTGTCAGTTTGCTGAATGCTGGTTTCCAGCTTCATCCATGTCCCTACAAAAGGACATGAACTCATTGTTTTTTATGGCTGCATAGTATTCCATGGTATATATGTGCCACATTTTCCCTGAGTCTATCATTGATGGGCATTTGGGTTGGTTCCAAGTTTTTGCTGTTGTAAACGGTGCTGCAATGAACATACGTGTGCATATGTCTTTATAATAGAATGATTTATCCTTTGGATATATACCCAGTAATGGGATTGCTGAGTCAAATGGAATCTCTATTTCTAGATCCTTGAGGAATTGCCACACTGTCTTCCACAATGGTTGAACTAATTTACACTCCCACCAACAGTGTAAAAGTGTTCCTATTTCTCCACATCCTCTCCAGCATCTGTTGTCTCCAGATTTTTTAAGGATCGCCATTCTAACTGGCATGAGATGGTATCTCAATGTGGTTTTGATTTGCATTTCTCTAACGATCAGTGATGATGAGCATTTTTTCATATGTTTGTTAGCCTCATATATGTCTTCTTTTGAAAAGTGTCTGTTCATATCCTTCACCTACTTTTGAATGCATTTGTTTATTTTTTTCTTGTAAATCTGTTTTAGTTCTTTGTAGATTCTGGATATAAGTCCTTTGTCAGATGGGTAGATTGCAAAAATTTGTTCCCATTCTGTTGGTTGCTGGTTCACTCTAATGATGTTTCTTTTGCTGTGCAGAAGCTCTGGAGTTTAATTAGATCGCATTTGTCTATTTTGGCTTTTGTTGCCAATGCTTTTGGTGTTTTAGTCATGAAGTACTTGCCTATGCCTACGTCCTGAATGGTTTTGCCTAGGTTTTCTTCTAGGGTTTTTATGGTGTTAGATCTTATGTTGAAGTCTTTAGTCCATCTGGAGTTAATTTTAGTGTAAGGTGTCAGGAAGGGGTCCAGTTTCTGCTTTCTGCACATGGCTAACCAGTTTTCCCAACACCATTTATTAAACAGGGAATCCTTTCCTCATTGCTTGTTTTTGTCAGGTTTGTCAAAGATCAGATGGTTGCAGATGTGTGGCATTGCCTCTGAGGCCTCTCTTATTTCTGGTCCATCGGCCTATATCTCTGTTTTGGTACCAGTACCATGCTGTTTTGATTACTGTAGCCTTGTAGTATAGTTTGAAGTCCAGTAGTGTGATGCCTAGAGATAAATTTCTTTAAAGAAGATCTTTTCTGGCTGACAATCTTGTATGTAATCTGAGGTTTTTCTTAAGATGCTTTTAACTTTTTTTTTTTTTTCAATGTAATCTTGCTCAGACTGAGAGCTGTTTTTCTTTTTAAATCTTTGGGTGTCTTTCAGAAGTCCTTTTAGTATCTCATGGCATCTGTGAATGAGGTGCATGGTCACAGTGAGAGCTCTTGGATCTGTCTCTATCTAGACTCATGCTAGAAATCCAGCAGTATTTTTTCTATGACATCATAATAAATAGAAACTGAGGCTGAAACACTGCTCCTGTTCCCATTATTTGGAAGCTACAGTTCTATCCAGGAGGACTGTAGGCTCTCCTACAGGTCAGGCTTCAGTCTCTAATGTGGCACTCACTCTTCTATATTAGGAGATGTGTCTGGGCATGGAGCAGATAGAGGGCTGCTGCACCAAGTTGTCTGCCCAGGAAAGGAGGGGCAGCTCAGGCTCCTAACCCAGGCAAGCGGGTGCACCAAATGCCTAAAAGTATGCCTGGGGAAGGAGCAGAGAAACCAGCACTACAACAAGGCCTTTGCACAGGAAGGGAGAGGTGGCTCAAGCTTCAAAAGAGGGGAGTGAGTATGCCAGAAGCCTAGAGGCAAGTCTGTGTATGAGCAGAAAGAGTGCTGCTGCACCGTGCTCTCTGCATGGGAACAGACAGGCAGCCCAGAACTCGCAATGCAGGTGACAGGGTGCACGGAATGCCTGCAGACATGCCTCAGCCAGGAGCAAAGAAGATGCAGCTGCACCAAGCTCTTGGCACAGGAAGGAAGGGGTGGCCCATGCTCCCGATCCAGTTGAGCAGGAGTAGGGTCTGTCTCCTTCTCAGTCCTCAGAACCAGTTGGGCTCACTCCCCTGACTGATCAGGGGAGTAGGCTGGGGCACCCAGCAATGCCTTACATGGTGTGGTCCAGATTGCAAAGCCACCTCTGGCCACAAATATCACCACCTAAGAGCAACCATGACTTCAGCAAATCTTGCATTCCAATCCTGTAATGAAAGAAAGCCCAATGCTGGTGCCGATAGCAAAGTGCACACCACGCTTGCTGCTCTCCTGCCTATGGGGGCCCTTCTCCCCTAGAACAAGTGCTTTAATCTCTCTCACCAGAGACCTAAACGCCTGTGGCAGCTGCTGCTGTCCAGCCACCAATGTCTGCCTTGACATGAGCCAGAATTGAAAATGGCACCCTCCTCTTGCTCCTCGTCTGGGAAAATGCCTGCAGCTCTTCCCAGCACCTTCCCCTCTGAGTCTCCCAGCTTCTTCTCAAGTTAGCTCCAGGGCTTGGGAGAAATAAGATGCTCTTCGCTGGCTTGAGTTCCACATATACCCCCTGAAAAAGTGAGTCACAGAGGGAGACTTTTTGCCCCTTTTACATACTAGGGATTCATTCACTTTTCTCAGATGAATGCCACCACCCAAGCTGATTGCCCACCTTCTCTTCCCCAGGATCTGAAGTGATCTAAGCTTCTCTGGTGAACTCTCATACTCCTGCTTGAATAAAAGCTCAGTGTTCATCTTGGTGCACTATTTTGCTATTTCCAACATGGCAGACAAAAAGCAACCAGTATTCCTAATTGCCCCATCATGAATACTACTCATGTGCCTTTACAGTGGAATGGTCAAATTCATTGCTTGGTATTCAGATGACGCCATTACTTTAGAGGACAAAAACCGCAACCAGTCTAATAATACTCTCACCCATTCTAATGAATTAATGACAATAACATGCACTCATACAGATAAGTTTCCAAACATGTGGAATTCAAAATCTACATACAAGCGAAGTCATGCTATATGATTCCACATATATATATAATTTTTATAATTTTCAATTATAAAAAATAATTGAAAGTACAGGTGAGCTGTACTGTTAGGAGTCAGAGTCGTGGTTACTCTTGGGGTAGTGACTGGGAAGGGCACAAGGAGGTGGCTGGGGTCTGACGATGTTCTGTTTTGTAACCTAAGTCGTGCATACAGAGGGGGGTTGTTTGTTAAAATTTCATTTAGTTGTACACTCATGGCCTGTGCAAGAATTCCAACTTAAAAAAATATACCTATCATCAATTAAAACACAAAGAGAGAACATAAATGGATTAGTGATGTTTGTTGTTGTTGTTTGAGACTCTGTTGCCAAGACAGCTTTGACCTCCTGGGCTCAAGGGATCCTCTTGCCTCAGCCTCCCAAGTAGCTGGAACTTCAGACGTGTAGCACCATGCCTGGCTAAGTTTTGTTTTGTTTTGTTTTTGAGAGAAAGTTTCACTTTTGTTGCCTAGGCTGGAATGCAATGGCACGATCTCAGCTCACTGCAACCTCCGCCTCCCGGATTCAAGAGATTCTCCTGCCTCAGCCTCCTGAGTAGCTGAGACTACAGGTGTGGACCACCACACCCAGCTAATTTTTGTATTTTTAATAGAGACGACGTTTCACCATGTTGGCTAGGATGGTCTCGATCTCTTGACCTTGTGATCTGCCCGCTTAGACCTCCCACAATTTTTATATATATTTATGTCTTAGTAATATCTTTGGAAGAAGTAGAAAAATTAGAAGATACATTTTATGTAATTTTAACCAATTAAAATTAAAGTAGAAAAGATAAAGATACATTAATTGGTGATTTTAACCAATTAATCAGTGAAGATGGTGATATATCAGTAAAAAAGACAATACAGTTAGTAGTTTAACATTGTTACAATTAATATTATTCTTACATTTCTTAAAGCATAATTTTCCAATATTAGTGCTTGAAGAATAACAAACATAGTCTGATTACCCCCACACAGACATATGTAGGTGTTTTTCTATACCACCAATGACCTGTAAAGTCAGTTTCACAACTGTGCTTATAATTCTGTGGGGGGATGAGTAAACAACTAAGCATTGTGCAAAAATACACAATATACACATATATGATAAAATAAGCAGATTTTGTATTCCGAGTCAGCAAAGCAGAGCCTGGAGACAGTGAGTGGAGTCACAGCTGATGGAAACAAAAAGGCTGAGAGATGTGCAGAAATGTTCACCAGCCACCGCCCAAGAGGATTAAAAGGAGCCAAAAATTGACAAAAGGAAAAGAGGACATAAAAACATACATAGATGCTCCCCAGGACCAGGATGGCTTCAGGGACTGTGGACTTAGGGGAGGACCTGCACAGCAGGTGGGTCCCATGAACGTGTTGGACCCGCAGCTTGTGCCTGTGCAGGTTGAGAATCATGGAGCCTCTGGCCCAAGCCACGATTCCCAAATCCAAAACATCAGGGAATAAGAACAGCACACTGCACACAGTGAGTGTGAGATTCTGAAGTGAATCACAGCATAACAGTATCCTTTCTCTATTTTCCTTGTGATGGCTGCATTGAGCTTTTAGCCAGACACATACAGAGGAAAATTATTTACTAGTGTGTTTAGGATCCAGCATGAGAGAATCAAATGTCCAATGAGCTTGGGAATTATTACTGTAAGCTCTGCCCCACTGGAAAATAGGATGGCCTGGAAGACACTCGGGAGGCAGGTGCTGCCAGGAGGCACACCCCTGCACAGTCTCTGAAGGTCGCATGAAAAATCGCTGGAGTTATTCAAACCAAAAGATGTCATCTTCTGCCAGATTTCTTCAGAGAGAATGACCAAGGAGTTGTAATCAGGTGCATGAGAATCAAATCTGTGCACCTTAACCTGCACCCAGTGAGGAAGACAGAGGCATAATGATAAAGAAGAGAGTTTCCCAGAATTTACAGAGTCAAACATGTCAATCTGTCTTCTGCTAAACAATCCATCATGGTTGAGTATCATTGATCAAAGTGATTCCTGCAACGGCAGATTATTCAGGTGATTATGACATGACCTCTAGGTCAGGGTGTTCCAGAGAAACAAAATCAATTTAAATTTAAATAACTCAAATCATTGAATTAATAAATTATTTGAATTTACTTTAATAAACACATGCAAGTTATTTAAGTATACATATTAATAATTAATAAAGGTCTATTCACTTTAAGAAATTGGCTCACATAACTATGGAGGCTGAGAAGTCTCATTACCTGCTGTCTTCAAGTCACCCAGTGGTGATGCTTGAAGGTCGAGAACCAGGAGTGCTGAGGGTGAGAGAAGATCCCTTCAGGAGTAGCCCCAGGTAAGGGACCCCAAAGAGTGACCTCAATTCCTTGACAATAGACCCCAACAGAATTTGAAACACTGGAAACCAGGCACTCACATTCTAGAAGCAGTCTCTCCCCAGCTCACTTGGCTGAAGACACTGAAGAGAACCAGATGTTATCCTGCTGATTCCAATTTCCTATAGTTTTGGCACCAGAAAACCCTGAATAACAGGTTTTCCTGAAACTGATTACATTGAGTCATCCCTCAATGCCATCACCTCTGGCCATGTTCAGGAGGTACTCAAAGGTCACACTGGCAGCTGGGAGCAGGCCAATCAATGTTGGGCCACCACCCTAATCCCACCTGGACAGTCATATCCCACCTCCCTATATGTGTTCATGCAGTGGGGGTGATGTCATGTGGGTCTGGCCTGTCCTGAGCAGGCCCAGGTGTTGGGTTGTCAGAAACCCAGTGACCCATCATGTGCACTCCTCAGATCATGGTTCAAAAGTCTGCAGAGAAGTGACAAGAAATTGACAAAGAGGGGATGATGAGGTAATGGATTCCATTTCCCTAGGTGAGAGGCAGGTGCACTATATTGTGAACGAGGACCAGTGCTGGACTGGAGTGAGTGCAGGAGCAAAAGGTTCTGTAAGCTGGGCGCAGTGGCTTACACCTGTAATCCCAGCACTTTGGGAGGCCGAGGCAGGCGGATCATCTGAGGTCAGGAGTTCAAGATCAGCCTGGCCAACATGGTGAAACCCCCATCTCTACTAAAAATACAAAAAAATTTAGCTGGGCGTGGTGGCAAGTGCCTGTCATCCCAGCTACTCGGGAGGCTGAAGCAGCATTGCTTGACCTGGGAAGCAGAGGTCGCAGTGAGCCGAGACTGCGCCATTGCACTCCAGCCTGGGCAACAAGAAAGAAACTCTGACCCCCGCTTTCCCCACCAAAGAAAACAGAAAAACAAAAACAAGGTTCTCTAATCCAGAGCCTGGAGGGGCTGGGGAAGGCATTCTGCTGAGACACTACTGTAAATGGCTTCTCTCCACACACACACACACACACACACACACACACACACACACATGTGGGTGAAAAAATATGTAAACCTTGATATATAGATGTAGGTATTCATTCTATTATTCTGTTTCTCTGTCTTCTTGAATGTGGCCATCCTAATGGGTATGAAGTAACACTTAATTGTTGTTTTGATTTGAATTTTCCTAGTGAATAAGAATTCAGAGTGTCTTTTCACATGCTCTTTGGCGATTAATGTTTTATTCCTATATACTCACGCATTGTTATCACCAGTAAGTACAACATTCTAATTTACTTATAAAAATTACAAAGGTGTGAAGTGATTAACTCAATGGATGCTGTTGTCTCATTTAATTTCTCACATCATAACATGAGCTGATTCTCTCATTGGCCTGTCCTGTGTTTCTGAAATGAACCCTTCTCAATCATTTTGTATACCTGTATATTAATTATACATGCAAATCTGACTTACGCTTACTTAAAGTTTTATATAATGTATGTATTAGGCATCTTATTATTTGACAGAAATCACTTTTCGCTCTAAGTTTTCTAATTTATTAGCATAAAATTGTCTTAGAATGTAGACATTTTAAAATCTCCATGAAGTTTTAAATACTGCTTATTTTTGAATATTAAGTATATCTTTTCATATTTTTCTTAACATTACAGTAAGCTCTATTTTATCATTAATTTTATTTTATAATATTCCATGTAATACTCTAATTTTTTACCTACATTATACTTTATGATAACACATTAGGCTAAGCTTCTTTTATTTTTGGGGGACAGAGTGTTGCTCTGTTGGCCAAACTGGAGAGCAGTGGCGAAATCCGGTCTCACTGCAACCTCTGATTCCCAGGTTCAAGTGATTCTCCTGTCTCCAGGTTCAAGCGATTTTCCTGTCTCCGTTGGGATTACAGGCATCCGCCACCATGCCTGACTAATTTTTGTATTTTTAGTACAGATGGGGTTTCACCATGTTGGCCAGGCTGGTCTCGAACTCCTGACCTCAGGTGATCCACCCGCCTTGGTCTCCAAAAGTGCTGGGATTACAGGCATGAGCCACCTCCCCTGGCCAAGGCTAAGCTTCTTTTTGAAATTTAACTTCAGAGTTTGACATCAAAAACACATGTTGTCAGGCATCTTCTATTGCAGTATTTGAATTTTTAGCCATCTAATTTTCTCTAACTACTTTTGAGCATATGCAGTGCACAACTTGAATACGAAGAATTTTATTGTCTTTTCATCTGAGAAGTTCTAAATATTAATTCGTAATATTGCTCAGTGTTTTAGTATTTAAAATTGCTTCATCAACTATTTCAAAATATTGTTACTTAGTAGCAAGGTTAATCTCTATGATTAAAATATTTTACATTGGTTAAGACTCCCTCTGTGATTACATTATTTCACTTGTTCCATATTGCTGAATAATGTGATTCATAGCCCAGGTTCAATATATGTCCATTAGGCCAAACTTCTGCATTGTATTTTTAAAAATTTTGAATTTTCAATACATTTTACCTACTTTACCTAACAATAATAAGAAAATGTCTGTGGAAAATTTTCACTTCAGCCCCATGATTACCCTGTTTGTTTTATGATTTTTTCAAATTGGCACCCTCGAATATTTCAAGGCAGCAATTACCACCAACTCCGTAGAAAAATGGAAGCATAGGCCCGGCACAGTGGCTCATGCCTGTAATCCCAGCACTTTGGCTGGCCGACGCCGGTGGATCACGAGGTCAGGAGATCGAGATCATTCTGGACAACAGGGTGAAACCTTGTCTCTATTAAAAATACAAGGTGGTGCGCATCTGTAATCCCAGCTACTCCGGAGGCTGAGGCAGGAGAATCACTTGAACCCGGGAGGTGGAGCTGAGATTGCACTACTGCACTCCAGCCTGGCCACAGATGGAAACTCCGTCAGAAAAGAAGGAAAGGGAAGGGAGGGAAGGGGAGGGAAGGGAGGGGAGGGGAGGAAAGGGAAAGGAAAGGAAAAAAGAAAGGAAAGGATAAATAAAATAAAAAGAAAAGGAAAATGGAAGCGTAAGCCTCCCAGGGTCCCTGGCTTCGGCTCCCCCACGGACCGCCACAGCTTCACTTCCCAAGGTCACGCTATTTCTTCTGAATAGGCTAACTGGGATTTTTGCTAATACAGCACATTCTACCCTCACAGGGTCCCAAAAATTTGACAGTTTTCTTGATGAGGCTCATATTCCTCAGCTGGGAGTCGAATTCTAAGGAAAACTTCTTCCTACAGTCCTGTGCTCATTTCGCTCCACCCACACCACTGCGTGCATTTTTACCTTAACATGTTTTAAATGCACCACTCTCCTCCCACAAAAAAATCACAGATGTCACATAAATAACTTTCTTTTTAGAATTTAAGGTAAAATGCCGCCCGCTCCCCTCACCCCCGTGCTAGCCTGGTGGGGAGCGCAGCTGCAGGCCTGTGGGGCAGGAGCGCAGGGCGCAGCAGAGGGGCTGCAGCCAAGCGGGCGCCCGGACAAAGCGACCAGAGGGCCAGTTTTCAGTGTGTGAAATTTTGAGTGAAGCCTCGAGCCCAGATGAGAAGAAATCTGCAAACAGTAACTACTGACAGTGAGTCTGCAGAGTTACCTGTTTGCATAACATGGAAGGTTCTCAACCCACAAGTAGCTGCATGTGTGACTCCATTGATGAAGAATGACTACCGGTTATAGTCTATGAGTCGAGACAATTTTTATACCTTCCTGGTGGTTCAGAAGAGAGAGTCTCTGTAGAAACAGAAGCAAAGAAAGGAAACAATCGGACTTTTCTTTTTTTTTGGAGACAGAGTCTCGCTCTGTCGCCAGGTGCCAGGCTGGAGTGCAGTGGCCCGATCTTGGTTCACTGCAACCTCCACTTCCCAGGTTCAAGCGATTCTTCTGCCTCAGCCTTCTGAGTAACTGAGATGACAGGGGCCTGGCACCACACCCAACTAATTTTTGTATTTTTAGTAGAGAGGGGGTTTCACCATGTTGGCCAGGCTGGTCTCGAACTGCTGACGTTAGGTGATCTGCCTGCCTTGGCCTCCCAAAGTGCTGAGATTACAGGCATGAGTCACCCACTACCCCCGGCCTGAATTTTCTTTTTAGACTGTGTACGATACTTGACTTCCAGGAACAAAAACACAGTGAAAAATAAAATTTCATCTTGGCATCACTGGATATTAACCATATCGAGGAGAGTATTCTGTGGAACTTCCTGAGTTGAGCTTTGGAACCTTCCCTGGTACTCATCTATACCTTGGACTGTAAGCATGAGTGGATTCTGGTTGTGTTTCTGTATTGCAGAGCAGCCTCAGCCTAAAAGCCGAGGGCAGATTACCTGAAGCAGGATGGGACTGCCAACAACCTGTGCACACAGCTCAGGAGATCTTTGAGTGGAATGAATTCTGTTAGCTCCATTCAGAACCAAATGCTGCCCAGGGGAGGCTGTGGATGCGGAATGCTGCCAACGTGCAGATGTAGACACAGCTTGAGGATGTGAAGGCAAGATAGCCTTGCTCCTTCCTCCAGGTCATTGTCAATTCCCTCTTTTTTTTTTTTTTTTTTTTTTAGATGAAGTATCACTCTGTCGCCCAGGCTGGAGTGCAGTGGCACAATCTCAGCTCACTGCAACCTCCGCCTACCGGGTTCAAGTGACTCCTGCCTCAGCCTCCCGAGTAGCTGGGCTTACAGGTACACGCCACCATGCCCGCTAATTTTTGTATTTTTAGTAGAGACGAGGTTTCCCCATGTTAGCCAGGCTGATCTCAAACTCCTGACCTCAAATGATCCGTAACTGGCTGTATTGTGAATTTCTGTATTTTCTCTGTCTACTGTTCTGTAATTTCTTTTGTCCTAAGACCCCAAGTGAAGGTTCTTAGATCTCACACAAGAAAGAATTCAGGGCGAGTCTATAGTGTAAAGCAAAAGCAAATTTATTAAGAATGCACCGTGGTAAAAGGACAGCTACTTCATAGACCAATCAGGGTGCTCCCGAGAGTAAGAGGAGGAAGGCGTCCACCTCGATACAATGCTTGTACGTATAGAGGATAAAAAAGATCTTGGGGAGATGTGCTCTGCTACAAGGATTTGTGATACAGGATTAATTTCCTTAATTACTATATTTTGTAAGAATCAATATTATTGTCTTTAAAGCAAAATTAGAAATGCCTTTGTTCTCCAGATATCGGGATATCTGGACACTCCCAAGTCTGATCTGTTTAGGAAACATTATTAATTTGTTCCCTTAACCATAAACATCCAGAGGCTAGGAATTTCTAACTTTCCAGGAATGTAGCCCAGCAAGTCCAGCCTCATTTTCCTAGCCCTCACTCAAGATGAGCTTGGTCTGGTTCCAATGCCTCTGATGCTGTGACTGTGTTTCTTTTATTTTGAATTACAAAAAAAAAGTGTGATGGCAGCTCGTTGACCCTTTCACAATTATTCCACTGAGACATTACTGTTCAGCTCTGGAGAAGATATTGTCAGAGGAATCCTGCATTTCCGTCAGCTGGCATGCATGCCTTTGGACTCATGGACAGAGTTCTTTGGATTGTAGCTGAACTTTCAATGTTTAATCAACATGGATTTGATCTCTGCATGATCTTTTCTGTGAATGCTAACACCATTTTGTAATTTTTTTTCCATTCTAAACATTTTTCTTTTCACTGCCAATCCTCTGCCTTATGATTTTATTGGAAATCAAGGACCTGCTATTATTTGTGAATTTGCCATCATTTGTGTATATTTTGAAAGGTACAAAATCCTCAAGCACAATGATAATTTGTATTTGTTTGAAACTTCAGCAGAATAGTTATCTGCCTGCTTTATGAAGTTGCTTCAATAGGAGCCTGGGATGCCAGAAATTAACATTTCTTTTCTGCCAGGGGCTGACGATATTGCTGTTATTAGAGAAAGTTCAGCTGTGGCACCAAGTCACATCATTTTCATAGAAAAAGATTACTTGTAGCTGCTTTTAGAAGTATGACCTTTTGATATTGTAATAAAAGAAAAGCTTGTATTCATTAAAGAAAAAAAGAATTTAAAGTAAAATGACAAAACCCGGTCTTTAACATCCTGAGGGGCCTGATACATTATTTTCCCTCCAGCTCCATCCCAAGCCACTGCTGGTAGAACCGCTGTTTTTCCTTCTTACCTTTTCGAAAAGTATCCATATAGATTTTATTCAAAAACAGAAGAAACAACAGTAGACTCATATAAATAGCAAACATTTTAAACTCAAAATATTAAGTATAAATTACAAAAAACATAAACAACAGAATATGTGGGATAAAGCATGAACATAGGATCTACAAATCAGAAACATTATAGAGGGACAGAATTTTTTTTAATAACCGAAGACTAGTTTCATTAAAATAAAGTATAATTATTAAGGACAAAAAGAAAATTCTACTTGAAAATGGGAAAAAAATAAAGATTAATTCAAAAAAGGGTATGAACTATGACTTTCTTCTCACCTTCACTGATCATCACTTAAGCTTCTTTATTTCATTAAACTTATCTTACTCTTCTGTGCCCAGTTAATTCCATGACATTTTTTATTAATTGGTTTAAAGTTGCCATTGTTCCAAATTACTAGAGATCCACTTTTAATGCTTAATTTGCCTCTAAATTTCTCCATTGCAACATTAACAAAATGAATATGAAAGCTCTTAGCAAAGCATTTCATCAGTAACTGTTGTTTATGATATATGAAAAATCCTTTAAGGGCAAAGAGAGATTCTGGATCTTATACACACTTTGCAGTTGACTGCTGATTGTGGTTCTTAATCTTCTGCAGGAAGAAATCAATAAATGGTCACTCATTGTGCAGAAAGAAGACAATCCACATAATCGGAGAACTATCTGCCCAGCTTAGGAAACTGTATTCCTCCCACAGCAGGCAGAGCCCAGCCTGGGTATCCTGGGATCACGGCTTATGAGCACAAAGGGGCTGACTGTGGGAAAACAGGCAGTGATAATTGCAGAGTTGTTCACCAGCCACCAACTGGAATTAGGAAAAAGAGACGTGTAATGTAAAGACGGATGAGAGCAAGTAAAACAACACAAAGGTGCTCACCAGGACCAGGATACTCTGGGTGACTCTGGACTCAGGGGAGGCTCTGGGGGAGCAGTTGGTCCCACGAATGTGCTGGATCTGCTGCTTGTGCCTGTGCAGGATAAAAACCATGGAGCCACTGGCCACGGTCATGAGTCCCAAACACAAAACATCAAGGAATGATAACAAGACAATGTGTAATAAATGTGGAATTCCACCTCCCCCAGAACAATATCCATAATCATTTGTCTTTGTGCTATTTATGCTGTTCCACTTGCCAGTCACATGTATAGCAACAGTAACATTTACCAGCATGTTCAGAATCCAGCACAGGACTAGGATGTTGAAGGACCCGATGTATTTGGGAGCACGTAGTTTGAGCTGTGGCCACCCGAATTTGCTGGGGCTGACGGTGATGGCCTGGAAGATACTCAGGAGGCAGGTGTTGCCAATGCACACACCCCTGCCCACTCTGTGAACATAAAACACAAGTTTGCATACAGTATCACTCAGGGAATCTTTCAATCCAAAAGCAGCCATTGTCTGTGGGATTCCTTTAGAGAGTAAGACCAAGGAGTTGGCTACGGTTAGGTGCTTAAGAATCAGATCTGTGGACCGTAATGCACCTCTGGTGAAACAAAAGAAACTATAGTGGTAAAGAAGAAAGAAATTTCCCAGGCATTGGACTATGATCTGTGATAAGGAGATCATGCCTATTGCCAAATCCCTGGAGGCCATTTGTCATCTTTCAGTGACTGGTAATTACATTCAAAGTGAGAGAACCCTGCGAGGAAACATGAAGTCTGTTTCACTTTTGCAAATAAAATCCACTACCGTCCACTTACCATTGTTTCCAACTTAGGCATTTTCTTATTAGATCCTGTTTTTTAAATAAGAGTTTTACTCTAAAAAAAAAAAACATATACATCCCCATAAGAAGAGTACTATATTAGTGTTTTACATATAACTTTTACAGCAATTCTGTGGTATAAGTGCTTTAGTATTTACATTTTACAGGTAAGGAGATCTTACACAAGGAAGCTTGATGACTTTTCTAAAGTAACTTCTTTATAAGACGTGGAATCAAAATTGGACAGTGTGCTTAATAGCTGTGTGTCTCACCCTTGGACATAGCTGTTTTTCTAATGCTTCATATATTTTGTTTATTTTGTCACTTTCTTTAAACCTGCATTTTTTTAAAAAAAACTTTTGATTGTGGCAATTTCTCATTTAAATCTAATTGCTTATTTTATGAGCAATTATCACTTATAATGATTCAGAAATCCAAGTAGAATATAAACGTATTGATTTAGTATAATCCTAAAAGAATAATATCCTACAAGACCAAATGAAATTTATTGAATGCATTAATGATTTCATGTTGAAATTCAAAAAGAAGATTCTTTTTCAGCTTAACTAAGAGGATACAGAAAAATGTCTGTTGCTAAGCAAGGGGACAAGGGACATGAGTAGGAGATAAAACACTGCAACGGAGAACCAGGCTGTCATTAATTACAGCAAAATTTAGTACTGGTTTATGAATACAAAAATATCAAATGACATTATTTCAGGCCAGCCACTGCAGCCCTCACCTGTAATCCCAGCACTTTGGGAGGCTGAGGTGGATGGATCACTTGAGGTAAGGAGTTTGAGACAAGCCTGGCCAACATGGTGGAACTCCGTCTCTACTAAAAACACAAAAATTAGCTGGACGTGATGGTGCATGCACCTGTGGTCCCAGCTACTTGGGAGGCTGAAGCAGGAGAATCACTTGAACCCTGGAGGCAGAGGCTGCAGTGAGCCGAGATCCCATCGCTGTACTCCAGCCTGGGTGACAGAGCAAGACTCCATCCTCCCCAAAAGAAAAATTATTTCAATGTCAGAATTGTTAGATATATTAAGATATAAGTATATTATGTAAAAGGAAAACGAGGTAGGGAACATTGAATTAAGTGTTACTAAGAGTATTGAGCCTAAGAATGGCTTTAGAACATTTTTGAAGACAGGATAAATATTGCTAAATAATTTACTTCTGAAAATTACTGAAATCCACGATTTTTGTTCCAATATGAAAACCTAAGGTCATCAAGATACCTTTCCTTGACCGCTCCTCCCCTGATGTCATGAAAGAATATGGTCTTTTCATCATTCACAGAGACCAGACTTTCCTGTCACCACATATCACAGTCTCCACTAGGTACTTTATACGTCCAGAGTAGGGTAAAGCTCTCTGTTTCATACTTTTGAGAACAAGATAATTTAATCAGCGACATCTTATACATTACCACAGGCATGAAGGAACCGTAGAAACGCTTCCACTCATCCTGGAAATCTTTCCGACCCTGTGGAAATGATAGAACAACTAGCGGATTAATTTCCAAATTATTCTAGGAAACTTTTTTTTTTTTTTAAAAAGTATTATTCCCATCTTATGGGTAAGGAAATCTTATATAAGAAAGATAAAAAACAAAACAAAACAGATTTTGGGGGCCAGGCATGGCGGCTCAGGCCTACAATCCCCACCCTTTGAGAGGCAAGGCTGGCAGATCACCTGAGATCAGGACTTCAAGACCATCTTGGCCAACATGGCAAAACCCCATCTCCACTAATAATACAAAAAATTAGCCCAGTGTGGTGGCCGGTAATCCCAGCTATTTGGGAGGCTGAGGCATGAGAATTGTTTGAACTTGGGAGGTGAAGGTTGCAGTGAGCAGAGATCATGCCATTGGACTCCAGCCTGGGTGACAGTGTAAGACCCC
This sequence comes from Plecturocebus donacophilus, assembly GCA_004027715.1. Lineage (NCBI taxonomy): Eukaryota > Metazoa > Chordata > Mammalia > Primates > Pitheciidae > Plecturocebus > Plecturocebus donacophilus. The sequence continues at coordinate 892 of PVKP010044357.1, read as the reverse complement.
ATCTCAAATTAAAAAAAAAAAAAAATTGAAAGCAGATTTTTGGCTTCTTGCATCAAAAACCAACAATGACAAGCACGAGGATTTTGTTAAGTTAAATGAGCCGCAGTTGGGGACTGGCCATGTTCTTACAACTTTGCTCTCTCTCCACCACTTAGCTCATGACCCAGCAATTATTTCCTTTTTCCCACATAGCCTTGGTGCTGGTCAGTTTCTTGCACAGTGGAGTCTCCTTTCCACACCAGCGCATTTACCCCACCTCCTGACACACCTGCTCCCTTTGTAGATGCTCCCTCATAGACCAAAATGTAACACACCCACCAGGTGCCTCCCTGCTGCCAGACTGTGGAACCAGTGACAGTCAGGACAGCCAGTGAGTGTGTGGAGGGAGGTGGCCAGGTCAGAGATAAGGGCTCAAAATCCTGTGACCTCACCTCCCCACAGAACTGCAATTACACTTTCACCTGGGGCAGCATTGACAGTATACACCTGGGGAATTGAAAATATTTTTGAAAAACTTATTCCCAGTTAAAATTACCAAAAACAATGACAACTTCCCTGCAGCCACCTCCAGAGAGATGACCGTGCCTGAAAAGGCTGTTTTTCTGTGATCCTTTGAGGCAGAAAGGGGCTCTCCTGGAGGGAGCAGAAAACGCAGAGTCTGAGACAGAAGGGGAAGAGAGTGAAGTACACTGGGTGCTGGATTTTGTGCTTCCTGGGATGTGTTTTTGTTGGAACTCTAATTTTCTGTTACTCCTCAAATTCTTTAGATGAACTATCATTCAATTATAAATAGAGAAATGAGATCACACAAGTAACTTGAGAAGGATTTGTCAACAGATTACAGTGCCAGGAAGAATGTGAGGTTCAACATTGACAAAAAAAAAAAAAAAAT
>PVKP010044356.1:0-16777 GCA_004027715.1 Plecturocebus donacophilus | reverse complement strand
TCACCTGGATCATGAGGTCACCCCTCTGCTGACTCCTCCCACTTCTAATCTTGGCCTCAGTAGCCCAAGGCCAGCCAACAAGATGACCAAGACCCGGGACTGGGCTCGGGCGCAGACCCCGACCCAGGCCCCGGCCCACACCCAGCTTTCCTCAGCCTCATGAACCAGCAGAGCCAACAGACCTGCCTCCTCCCCTCCCTCCAGGCCCTCCATCCATCTTCTCTGACTGTCCCCGCGAATGCTACTGCCCCCCTGATTTCCCATCTGCCCTTTACTGTGATAGCCGCAACCTGCGCAAGGTCCCTATCATCCAGCCCCGCATCCATTACCTCTATCTGCAGAACAACTTCATCACTGAGCTCCCGGTGGAGTCCTTCCAGAATGCCACAGGCCTGCGATGGATTAACCTGGACAACCACCGGATCCGCAAGATAGACCAGAGGGTGCTGGAGAAACTGCCCGGCCTAGTGTTCCTCTACATGGAGAAGACCCAGCTGGAGGAGGTCCCCTCCACCCTGCCTCGGAACCTGGAGCAGCTGCGGCTGAGCCAGAACCACATCTCTGGAATTCCGCCTGGTGTCTTCAGCAAGCTGGAGAACCTGCTACTCCTGGATCTCCAGCACAACAGGCTGAGCGACAGCGTCTTCAAGCCCGACACCTTCCAGGGCCTCAAGAACCTCATGCAGCTCAACCTGGCCCACAACATCCTGAGAAAGATGCCACCCAGGGTCCCCACCGCCATTCACCAGCTCTACCTGGACAGCAACAGGATTGAGACCATCCCTAATGGTCACTTCAAGAGCTTTCCCCATCTTGCCTTCATTTGACTCAACTACAATAAGCTGACCGACAGGGGACTCCCCAAGAACTCCTTTAACATCTCCAACCTGCTCGTGCTCCACCTGTCACACAACAGGATCAGCAGTATGCCCGCCATCAACAACAGGCTGGAACACCTGTACCTCAAAAACAACAGCATCGAGAGTGAGTGGGCTGGGCTGGGGTGGGGCTGCAGGCAAGGAGGTTGGCTCGTGTAGCGCCTCTACCCTCTCTAGGAAGCCTCAGGGTGGGGTGCTATCAAAAGCATCCACTTTGGCACTGGACTTCAATTTACGGCCTTGTCACTTGCTATCCAGGTGACCTTGAAAAGATATTTGACCTGTCTGGGAAGTTTCCTCATCTGTAAAATGAGAATGGTAATAATAATCTTCTATCACAAAGGTGATATGAAGATGTAATAGAGATGTGATGTGGAGAAAATACCCAGAATACCATACTTGGAGGGTCATAGGTTTTCTTCCTTCATTCTGCCTCAGCTCCAGTTCCTTGGCAACTGGATCTATAGGTAGGGTAGTCATGGAATATACTCCTAGACTTTCTGCTAAAAACACAACAGAGACATTTAAATACGTATCTTGAATGTCCTAGGCCTGCCCTCTGCAGAAAACCTGTCCCTGTGGGAGGACACTTCTTCCCAAGCCTGAGCCTCGGTTTCGATTCAGGGTATGCAACTGGTAAAAATGTGGCAACCAGGAAGAAACGGTCTGTATGCTGGTGCTTTCTGAATCTATCTGGAAGGTTGCAAAGTGGAGGTACATTTAAGGGAGAGTTTGCTTAAGTGACATTTACAGGGTTCTGGACTTGGAGTACCAGCTGTAGCCCAGGAGAGGAGATTGGAAGTTGCAGTTTTGCTTCAATCAAAAATTTCAGCTCTGAGCAGAGCATCAGCAGAAAGATTTAGAAGTGAAGTAACATTTTCTGGTTCTTGAACAAAATCAGCCTACATTCACACAGGGGATGCAGCAGCAGACGGGAAGAAAGGGACTGAGGGAAAAGAGAAGGACCCCTAGAATAATATTTGGGGATCCTTTAGTTTCCAAGCCAAATAATGAGAGGGAGATTGTTGGTCTCTACAGTCTTGAAACAAATGGATGGGAAATATATCCATTCACTCATTTGGGATAATTTCAAGAAGTAGGGGAGGATTTTTTTTTAATCTTAGAAAAAAAGTTTGGGAAAGGGGGAAGACTGTCTAGTTTTACCATGGAGACAGCCTATGAAAATAAAACACATTACCCCCAGGAAGTTATAAGGCCAAAATGTAGACAGAAAAGATACCTTGATTAATAAATGGCTGATAGGTCTCTATCAGATCATGGAAGAACAGGTTGCTGGGGTATATCCCAGCCTTCTGAGGTTGAAGTCAGACTCATACCTCACCCACATGAGCCCACCCCCACCCAGCCTGTCTCCTGTGCCTTTCACAGACAGAATGGGCTCAGTGGGGCATAGGTCAGTGTGCCGATTATATTCTTCACAATGACCGTAATGCTGCCACTGGTACTGTCCTCAAACAGCTTGCAAAATGCTTTTGCCAACATTCTGTCCCCTGATTACAGGGCAGGCACCACTCTTACCATTTCACAGAGTGAAGAACTCAGCATCAGGGTGGCTTGGTAATGGCCCGAAGTCACAAAGCTCATAAGAGAAAACCCCTGTATCAGGGCCCTTCTGCTACTCCAATGACAAAGGAGAAAGAGGAGGAAAAGGAAGAGGAAGACAACTACAATGGAGATGATGCCTACTCTTCCTCCTCCTCCTCCATAAATGATAAGTGAGGCAAGGCTCAGGGATAATAAAACAGTTTATTTAAATGCTGGTATGCCTGGTGCCACAGGCATCTAACAAGAGGTGATGGAGGAAATGGAATCTCAGGCCATGGACCCTTCGGAATCAGTAGGCTCATCATGTCCCTGGGGCTCTGGAGCTCTCCCCAGACCCTCTTTCCTCTTCCTGTCATCCCTATTTCGGTTACTGTAATCTTTCGCCCATCCTCATGCCTCACATCCAATTCAAAGGAAAGTCTGCAGAGTAAATTTTCACATCCACGTGCTGGCTTCAGATCTCACCTTACTCCATTGCTTCTCCACACTGTAGCCAGATTCATCTTTGTACAGCATAAACCTGAACATAGGGATCCCTAAGGACCCTTTCAGATTTAACACTCCAGGAGACCACGGTTCAAGTATCCTCTTAATAACATCGCTCTCATAAAGACAGTCCTGTTCACTGCCATTCCTCAGCCCGGAGATCCAAAGCCTCTTAGTGAAATACTGTTTGAAAGCCTACCTACCTTCCTAGCTTACTCTCCTTAGTACACCACATTGCACTATTACTATTCCCAGATTCGGCCATGTGCAGAATTTTGGCCTCCACAACTTCATTCAAACAGATTCCTCTATCAGAACACCATCCCCCAGGTCTCACTTGTAATCCTACCGATTCTTGAAGGCCCAGCTCAAAATTTACTTCCAATTCTCTAGAGTGAACTTGCAAGAACAGTTGTTGATCAATTCCAACTTGATTCATTTTACAATGAAGAAACTGAGCCTGGGAGTCAAGGCAGCTAGCTCATCTATGATCACACAGTCCCAAAGCCCGCCAATTTCAGAGAGACATCTGCAGTCCTGGCTGTCGGGTGTCCTCTCCCTCTTCCTCATCTTGGCCGCCAGCCTCGGTCTGTCCTGATTCCCCCACCTCCACTCCCTACTGACTTCTCTTCTTTCTCCGTAGAAATCAACGGAACCCAGATTTGCCCCGACTAGCTAGTCGCGTTCCATGACTTCTCCTCGGACCTGGAGAACGTGCCACACCTGCACTACCTGCGGATGGATGGGAACTACCTGAAGCCGCCCATCCCGCTGGACCTCATGATGTGCTTCCGCCTCCTGCAGTCCGTGGTCATCTAGACCCTGCTCCGCCACGGATCTGCTCTGACAGCACTTGAAGGCTGGGGCCCAGGCGCCTGTGCCCACCATTCGTTTCCTTTCTCTCCTTTTCTTGCTCCCAGCTTTGCCTCCCTTATCCCACCCTTGAGGTAGGGAAAAGCCATCTATTCGGCTGCAGCCTCAGGAGCGAGACTTCCAAGGGCTCGGTTTGGTGCCCCCCAGTTGAAAGACACCCAGTGCATCCCCAAACTCCTGGCCTTCTGTGGCTTCCCTTCGCTCCAGAAACACAGATGGGTCTAAAGACTTGGTGTCCCCTCTCTCTCCTCCCCCACCTGCCACTCCTGGGGACATCGGGCCCAGACTGACTGACATCTGATCTTGGTCCTGGCCCAGCAAGCGGCCCGGAGGTAAGGTTCTGAAAGTCCCCCTGGGGACTCCTCCATCTTGGGCAGCTCTAGCTCAAAGAGGCCGAGAAACCCAGTTCTCCTCGGCCTCAGATCCCTTCTGGCAACGCTGCTGCTCCTCCGCGCGGTTCCCCGGCACCAGACATCACCCTGGCCCTGCTGGCCCAGGTCTCCGGGAAGGGGCAGTGAGGGAATGACGGAGGGCGTGCCGGGTCAGGGCTCCCGCAGGGGCCTGCATCTGGCCAGCGGGCCCCAGGGATGTGCGGGGGGCCCCTCCTGCTCCGGGGTGAACAGAGCACACGCCCTCTGGCAGGGCCTCAGGAGGAACAGCCAAGGAGAAGAATGGCCCAAGGAACTAGGAAGCAGCCCTGGGAGGCGGGGGGTTCAAGCCTGGGATGGGCCCCCGTGGCGTCGATGGGTCCCCCTTGCCCAATCTAGGGTTTAGGGAGCAGCATTCACAGCGTTTGGTGGGGGCGGGGAGGGAAGAGGCAGCAGCCCCGACCCGCCATCCCTTCTGGAGCTGTGAGCGCGGCGGGGCCACTTCCACCCCCGGGAGGCGGCTCCTGAGACACAGAGGAAGGGGCGGAGCATCTGGACATCTCCACGAAGCCCCTCCCTGTTTCAAAATGCGCCTCCGCCTCGGAGACAGACGCGTCGGTGCCACCTAGTGGCTGGTGGGGGTAACAGCCGGCCCCAGTCTTTCGCCCGGTCCTCTCCCTGGGGTGATTTTCCTCGGTGCAGGAGCCCCGTAGGATCCCACTGTGGAAGAGCCATGGGCCGTGTGCATGGTGTCGCTCTTCTCTAGGGTCTAACGGGCACGGTGGTCCCCAGGCTGGGGCTCATTCCTATCGTGAGTGAGCCCAGGCGAGGACATAGTCGTCTCCCGTTTGTTGTGTGCCCTTTCGGGGTGGTGCCTTCTCAGTTCCCGCATCTGTAAACCGAGGAGGTGGATAAGATGCTCCTGGCTGGGCGCGGTGGCTCACGCCTGTAATCCCAGCATTTTGGGAGGCCGAGGCGGGCAGATTATTGCCTGAGCTCAGGAGTTCGAAACCACCCTGGCCAACATGGTGAAACCCCGTCTCTACTAAAATACAAAAAAATTAGCCAAGTGTAGTGGCGCAGGCTTGTAATCCCAGCTACTGGGAGGCTGAGGCAGGAGAATGGCTTGAGCCTGGGAGGTGGAGACTGCAGTGAGCCAAGATCACACCACTGCACTCCAGATTGGGTGACAGAGTGAGACTCTGTCTCAAAAAAGAAAAAGAAAAAAAAAGATGCTCTTCTGAGGTCCCTCCGACGCTCATGCTCCGAATCTGCAGCTCCACACTTTAAATCATTCTTGAATACAGGACAAGTCCTAAATATTTGCCCCTTCCCTTGCAGTAATTTATTTTCTATATGGACTGTCCCTCCCCCGGAGGCTTCCCCACCCTCCATGCCTGGCCTAGGCGAGCAGCTTGGCAGGTCTCCAGGCAAGGCTGCCTCGACTTCACCTTTCCCCTTAACTTCCTCCAAGGGATGATGCCCCTTCTCAGCCCTCCGCATGTGTATGTTGGCGGGAGGCATAGGGGATGGATGTTCTAGAAATGAGTAAGACACAGTGCCCACCCCCGAGTTAGGTTGCAAAAAGTTCCAGAGGTTTTTAAGAAATTGGGTCTTGAAGTTAGCTGAGTCCCTAACTTCAAGAAATTCCCATTACGCTCCTTCTCACTTTTCTCTTTGGCTAATTATGGAAAAGAGGGTCCATTTCATCAGAGCCTCCTTCTCCTGTAGTCCGCTACAATCGCCGCATTCATCGTAGCTGCAGCTGGTTTCTCCAAGGCTCCTGCTTAAAGTCGACATATTATTATGGCTGAAAGCAACCTGGGCCTGGATAAGCCCCCCTGCTGCATTTTATTCACAGCTTGCAACCTCAAGGTTGATGAGGCCCTCGGGGAAGAGGTCATTCCGCTGATCCTGCAAACCCAGACTCATTTAGCAGCAAGGCAGTCACCCTCATTGCCCAATCTAGAATATGTCTGCTCTCTCCATCGCTCTCTGCAGCTGTAAGCCAGAGGGGATTCAAGGTAAATTGGCTTTACAGGCTCCCCTCCCCCAAACACACAATGTGCTGGGTTTTGCGTTTAAAAAAGCTCCCTTCTGCATGCACAAGTTCATTCCTCCCATGCCGTTGTCATCGACATATACAGGTGTGTATGTGTACTCTGCATATGTATCTCTTCTCTCTTGAAGACTGTGGTAACTTTGTGAAATAACTTCCACATTTCAACACGCTTCACAGTACAGGAAATAAAGTTATATGAAAAACACCCTGCTTGAACTTGACAATGTGAACAGGTCAAGAATAACATTTTGAAGTCATCTTGTCGGCCGGGCACGGTGGCTCTTGTCTGTAATCCCAGCAGTTTGGGAGCCCAAGGTGGGAGGATCGCCTGAGGTCAGGAATTCAAGACCAGCCTGGCCAACATGGTGAAGCCCCTTCTCTACTAAATACACAAAAAAACTGGCTGGATGTTGTGGCACATGCCTGTAATCCCAGCTACTTGGAAGGCTGAGGCAGGAGAATTGCTTGAACCGGGGGGCAGAAGTTGCAGTAAACTGAGATCGCGCCACTGCACTCCAGCCTGGGCAACAGAAGGAGACTTCATCTAAAAAAAAAAAAAGGATAAAAATAAAATAAAGTCATCTTGCTACCCACCCGCTACCATTGAGCAACCATTCCCAGCCCCAAAGCCTCTTACTTGCTCTAACAAGATGAGTGGAGAAAAGATTATATTCTTAAGAAATTCCTAGGAAAGCTATTCTAAAGCTGTTTCTCCCTCCTCCTCCTCCTCCTCGTTCTTTCTTCTTCTTCTTCTTCTTTTAATAGCGACAGGTTCTCATTACATTGCCCAGGATGGTCTGGAACTCTTGGCCTCAAGCAAAGCCTCCCAAAGTGCTGGGACTACCAGTGTGAACCACTGTGCCCAGCCCCAAAGCCTTTCTTTGAAGAATTTCTCCCAAACTCACAACCTTCATGAAAAATTAATCCTCAATTCCACAAGACTGCCCACACACAGACAAATATCTATATCTATATCTATATCTATCTATCTATCTATCTATCTATCTATCTATCTATCTATATATCCCTAAAGTCAGACCAGAAATCTGACAGCTGCATTTGAAACCCAAAGCGTCGGGTTCATTCAACCTGCACATACTAAATTGTTCAGGGTCTCCCAGGAGCTCGGTATCGAGGCAGACACAGAAAGACACAAAATGGTTGTCTTTCCTGCCCAAGTAAAGCTTACAGACTAGCTGGGGAGATGCAGTGTGCACACAAAACAGTGAAAGAGCTGTCTTGAGGGCAGAGAGCATAGAGCCAGTCATCTGGGGTGGTCTGAAGGCCATGCGGAAGTCCACAGAAGGGTTAGAACAGGGTGCCCCAGAATCTCTCTTCAAAGGGAAGGTTGGTTGCAGAGTTGGGGTTCATGACCCTCCCAGGCTACCCATCTTCTTTCGAATGAGAACTGCCAGGTGACGCGCTCGCTGCTCCTGCCTGTCTACTAGACATCTATTTTGGTTCACTTCACGGTTGTTCAGTGGACACCGGCCACATGCCAGGTCCCCACTTAAGAATTCAAGGATGGGTAATATACACAGCATACCTTTGAGTAAGGGGAAAGAAATCCATGAATGGATACCTCTATGTCTTAAGTGTTTATAAAAATGCTGTGTATGAACAACATAGAGGAGAGGGCTTTTACCTCTATCTATGGAAAACCAGAAACGTTCCTACCGTGTGAGCTGGCTCTTAAGGGATAAATCAGATTTGGCCAGGTGGAAGAAAGAAGAATAGATGCAGGCCAGGTACGGTGGCTCACACCTGTAATCCCAGCACCTTGGGAGACCAAGGTGGGCAGATCGCAAGGTCAGGAGTTCGAGACCAGCCTGGCCAACATAGTGAAACCCGTCTCTACTAAAAATACAAAAATTAGTTGGGTGTGGTGGCAGGTGACTGCAATCCCAGCTACTTGGGAGGCTGAGGCAGGAGAATCATTTGAACCTGGGAGGTGGAGGTTGTAGTGAGCCAAGATCGCATCATTGCACTCCAGCCTGGATGAGACTCCGTCTCAAAAAAAAAAGACACAACCGAGATGGGAAACAGCATGAGTAAAAAGCTAGGAAGGTGTGGAGTCTACCCTGTGGGGCTTGTGTGCCTGAAAAAGAGGAGAGGGTCATGTTCCGGTCATGGAGTTATGTAGCTGCAAGCCCTCAGCAGGGGGTATACCCCTGTCCTCCAAAACGCAGGAGGGTGCCTGAACTTCCCCACCTCTCTCTCCCTGTCCATGAAAAGGGCAACCACAGGGTTGGCTGGCCAGACTTCTATCCATACCACCTGCCACCTCCGATTCATCAACACGCCTTGTGCTTTTCCTAATGAGAGATTAGGATTAAGACGCCTCCCCCGCCTCCTGCTTCCTTTGCCAGGCTCTTGGGGAGCTGGGCTGCCTGGAACAACAGTCTGGGTTAGCCGTTTACCCCCCAGGTCACCTGTATGCATCTGTGAACAGCCCCTTATATTCATGAGAACAAAAGCGTGTGACCTGCGAGCTTGGGAAAGCTGGGCAGAAGTTTGGGAAAGGGTCTAGGATGCGAGCCTGTGTCTGGATGTGGCTCCCGGCGGGAGTTGGGGGAGCGGGTGTGTATGCACTGGGGACGAACAATGGTGGGGTGCAGCAAGCAAGCAGGGATGGCAGGACCAGGTGTGTCACTGGGAAAGCAGGGTGGGAGAGTGGGAGCAGGCAGCAGGGAGAGTCAATGAACACTTGCATTTGCATTTCTCCCAGGAATAAATGTGTGGGGTGGAAGGGGGAGATGCGCCTAGGCTGGCCGTGGGGGCGGAGGACCTCTGGCTGCAAAGCCCAGGCAGTGGAGAGAAGATAGAGGCACACCGCCTGCCAAATGTGCCATCTGCCTCCCGGGCACCCTCCAGGATCCAGGGCTATCTTTTTCTCCACCCAGCAGAGCCTCTGATGGCGTCTCTCCCCAGGTGGGGGGCTGCAGGGGTACAGGAACAGGCTCTTCTCTGACAGCCAGGCTCTTGGGCTGGGGGAAGCCCCCTCTCACACCAGCTGGTGCCCAGGAACACAGCAGGCCAAGTGCTGGCCTCGCGGGCCAGGCTATTAGATCTACCTCTTCACCTGGCGTGCCAGGGCAGAGGTGAGTTCTGCCAAGCCATCTGCTCTGAGGGCCTGGAAACATGTGGACTCAGGACTCCTGGGGAAGAAGGTGGGAATGGGGAGGGTCATATGAACGAAAGAAAACTCTCTGACCTGAGAGTCAAAAAGTCTAGGCATTGGCCCTGGCTCTGTGTGACCGAGGGCAAGCCATCTCACCTCTTTGGGCTTCACTTTCCTCATCTATACCATAGGGATTTGGACTAGATCTCTGGAATTCAGTATCTGGTTCGTGGGAAGGGATCAAGGAGTGTCACTGAGAAACCTGGGTGGGCACCGGGGCACAGGCTGGCAGAAGCTGGGGGAAGGCACCTTAGCTACCCCACCCGCTGCCTGAGGAGAGGAGAGTGTTTCCAGATAAGTGCAGTTGGCCCTCTAGATCTGTGGGTTCCACATCCACGGATTCAACCAACCGCAGATTGAAAATATTCAGCAAAAAATTTTTTTCACAAAGTTCCAAAAAGCAAAACTGGAATTTGCTGTGTGCCAGTACTACATGGAATCCATGTGAACGGAATGAGATGTAAGAATGGCATTTGGTGTTATAGGCACTCTAGAGATGATTTAAAGTACACAGGAGGATGTGTGTAAGTTATTTGCAAATTCACCATTTTATATAAAAGACCTCAGCATATGTGGATTTGGTATCCACGAGGCATGCAGAACCAATCCCCCATGGTTACTGAGGAATGACTGTACATCTCTGAGCGTGGGGGAGAGGATGCTTCCCAGGCCAAGGACCCGACACGATGTCTTCTGGTGTTTATGATCCTTTCTAGGCCCATCTCCCAGTTTCCATTTGCTTTCCTCCTAACAGATTTAGAGAATTTCCCGTATCCTCATGATCATTATCTGTGAACTTGAAGTTGGCTTTCAAATCCTACGTCATCACCCATACCCCTTCTCTTTTAAGCATCTAGGCTTCAGCTCCTGCCCCTGGTGACTTTGTTCACTCATGGTCTCTATGCTGGGGCTCTCGGTGGGACTGAGGGTAGGGGTGAAGTGCTTCAGTTCCACCTCTTTTTACCTTTGTATTCTGACTATGAAGCCGAAGCCTCGTTACTCTCTGGCTGGAGAAATAAGCTGGAATGACAAACTGTGTCTCTTCACATCACCCTACTCCAGACTTCTCTGAGGGCTCAGAAGCTGAGGGATGGGGCCCCTTCCTCAGCGGGGCGGGGGGGGGGACAGTGCTGCCTGTTCCTCAGAAATGTGGCCTTGTCAGGAGGGTAGTCCAGGCAGAGAAAGAAGGAGCTGACAGTCAGAGGAAAGACAGAGCAGGAGCTGGAGGTGGGGGTGAAGCGGAAGGTGGGGGCAGAATTCCCTTTTGTCAAGCAAAGGAATGGGGTAGGGGACCCCCTGAGGAAAGAGGAGGGGAAACAGCTGGACATCAAAAGGAATGAGAAGTCTGATTGGTCACAGGCCTGGCCAACTCCCTGATGCCGCCCTCTGTCCCCAGGCACCACTGTCTAACCCAAGCCCCATTTCAGACAGCCTCCACCAGAGTCCCCACCTTCCCGGAAGCTGCAGGGCTCTCCATCCAGGATCCAGAAGCACTGAAGGGGTAAGGTTCAAGGTTTGAGGCCTTCAGCACATTGGTATGCAAATGAGAACAAAGTGTTTGGCTGGGGCAGGGGATTGGGCAGGGAAAATGAAGAGTTTATTTAGGCCTCTGAACAAACACATTGGACAAGACTTCTGAGTGGGCACTAAACTGTCTTAGAAATTTTTTTTTAAAGATTGTGTAATTCATTTCAAGTGAGGTATGGGAGGTAAGGTGAAGAAACACCTCTTGCTACTGTTGGGGGCTTGCCCCTTTGCCCAGCTGAAATTTAAAAAGAGGGGGAAAGCAGGGGAGGTTGGCTGGGCACGGTGGCTCAGGCCTGTAATCCCAGCACTTTTCGAGGCTGAGGCAGGGAGATCACCTGAGGTCGGGAGTTTGAGACCAGCCTGACCAACATGGAGAAACATTGTCTCTACAAAAAAATACAAAATTAGCCCAGCGTGGTGGCACGTGCCTGTAATCCCAGCTACTTGGGAGGCCGGGACGGGAAAATCATTTGAACCTGAGAAGTGGAGGTTGCAGTAAGCCAAGATCGCGCCATTGCACTCCAGCCTGGGCAATAAGAGCAAAAACTCCATCTCAAAAAAAAAAAGGAAAAAAAAAAAAGAAAGGAAGGAAGAAACGGTGGGAGATTAACTGGGCATGGTGGTACATGCCTGTAGTCCCAGCTACTCCAGAGGCTGAGCCAGGAGGCTGCAGTGAGCTGTGATCGTGCCACAGTACTGCAGCCTGGGCAACAGAGTGACACCCTGTCTTACAAATAAAATAAAAAATAAAGATTTAAAAATAATTTTAAAGAAAGAAAGGGGGAGAGTCTACTAGAAACTCATGCAGCTAGCTTTGGGGAGGGCCGTGTTAAGCCTATAGTAGGTATGACTGTTGTACACACTTACGCCTGGATACGACACCCACACCACATGCATTTCCTGACACATCTGTGCATATACTAACTACATGAACATTTGTACTCACATGCATATCACATACATACATAGGCATCTGTGCACACACACATACAGATGTACACAGGTATCTAAGGAACTTTCCAGTTGTGTACACACTTACACAATCACACACAAAGAACTCTTGTGTTTGTAATAATCTGTTTCTAAAAAGCTGCATTTACAAGTTTATTTCATAAACGAACATTGCTTTTTACATTGTATGTTGCATTGTAAGTCCATGTCTCCTAAATAGACTAGGTGTTCCTAGGAAGGGCTGTGCCTTATTCATTCTGTACCCACAGAGACAAGTCCTGTGCCTGGAACTGAATAGACACCCATAAATGTTTGTTGAGCAAATGCATGAATGGATGATCTTTTTTTAAAAAAAACACAAGATTCGGCTAGGCTTGGGGGCTCACTCATGTAATCCCAGCACTTTGGGAGGGAGGCCTAGGCAGGTGGATCACCTGAGGACAGGAATTCGAGACCAGCCTGGCCAACATGGTGAAACTCCATCTCTACTAAAAATGCAAAAATTAGCCAGGCATGGTGGGTGCCCGTAATCCCAGCTACTCAGGAGGCTGAGGCAGGAGAATCGCTTGAACCCAGGAGGCGAAGGTTGCAGTGAGCCACTCCACTCCAGCCTGGGCAACAAGAGCGAAACTCCATCTCAAAACAAAACCAAACCAAAACCCCCACAAGATTCTTTGATGTTGACATTCTCTTAATCGAGCTTGGTGATTAGCAGTCACATTCTGAGCATGGGGTTGTGTAAGGGAGGACATCTGTGTGCATGCACCAGCGTATGCCTTGTTTGTAGACAGGGGGACTCTTGTGAATGTGTCTGTGCTGAGACATGTCCGCACATGCTTCTGTGAGTGAATGTCAGTGTTTGGGTGAGCGTGTAAAAACACTCAAGTGGGGCAGTGGTGGGAGAGAGCTGCTAGGAGGTACCCCCAAGACACCATCTGGACATAGGCTACCCAGCTGATAGGGAGTTTGTGCATGTGATGAGGGCGCTGAGTCCGCAAGTGTGTGGGTGGGAAGTGGGATAAATCTGTGAGCCATTCCCACAACCCTTCAGAGGGCCTGTCCCGCAGACTGCTGCCCTTCCTCCCAGCCACTCGCCAGGACCAGCCGCGGAAGGGATTCTCATCCCCATCCCACTCCCCATGAGGCTCCTGGCTTTCCTGAGTCTCCTGGCCTTGGTGCTGCAGGAGACAGGGACAGCTTCTTTCCCAGCGAAGGAGAGGAAGAGGAGAGAGGAGCAGATGCCTGAGGAAGGCAATGCCTCTGAAGTTCTGCCTCTGGGGAACGACGTCCTGAGCCCAGACAACTATGGTGAGGTCATTGACCTGAGCAACTTCGAGGAGCTCACAGACTATGGGGACCAGTCTCCCGAGGTGAGGGACACAGCAGACCGACTGCATTCCCTGCATGACACTGGGAGTCAGAAAGGCCCAGGCCCTCCCACCTGCCCCATAGTGTGGGTGTCTCAAGCCTCCATCTCTTACTCTATGAGGTGGAAATTCTTGTCCCTTCACAGGGACTTGTCACTTAGATGATACTAAGAAAGAGGACACAAACCTGGGACTCCTCCTTCTTCAGAATCATACATCCCTCCCACTGCAGTCAAGTAGGACCCGAAGCCATGTCTCACTGGGGTGGGGGGCGGAGGAGGGGTGGTTCACAATGCCCTCATCATATTCTCTAGGAAATAAAAGAGCCACATTCCCCATCTCTTTTCTGAAACTGTCCTCCAGTCTGAAGTTCTTTCCCAGGCCCACTGGGCCTCACTGCAGCAGCATGGGTGCACGCCCAGAAGCCCCACTCGATTGCTGTATGAGCTTGGTCAGCGTGGAGCAGGGGAAGAGCGCCAGCCTGGGAAACCCGGGGAGCAGCTTCCTTCTCTGCCTTGACCACCTGCTGGCTCCTTGATCCTCATCCCTCTCCTCTCCAGGCCTCAGTTTCTTCATCCATAGGGTGGACAGGCTGGACCTGATGCTCTCTCAGGTTCCCCTTTCTGCACAGTCTTTCTGCTATCACTCTCTCCTCCTTCTCCACAGTGAGTCTTTGCAGGTTTGAAATCCATCACTGAGATTCCCAGAGTCCAAAGCTAAGTCTCTTTCAGGCAAAAGATGGGCTACGGTGTACTCTGTGCTACCTCTCCAGGTTAAGGTGACTAGCCTGACTCCCGCAACCAGGATCAGTCCCACCAAGAACACTGAGGCTCCAAAGACACCCTCATCAAGCCCCGCGATGACCAGACCTACTACAGCGGGGCTGATACTGAGTTCCCATCCCAACCATGGTAAGTGTGCAGTCACATGGTCCCAATATCGCTAGGTTCTAGGCCAAGCAGCTATGACCCAGCACCAGGGGGCACCAAAGAGGAACATGGTGGGGGTTGGGGCGTGGAGGATCACAGCAACTTTTACTAGCAGAGAGAGGAGGGGAAATAGCCACAGAACAAAAAGAAAAAAGGAAATCAGAGACAGGCACTAGCTGTCCCTAGTACTTTTACCTGAATGTACAAGTTAAGTAGGAAGCAAAGAAATGCAAGAACTCCCCTATGCCCTAGCAAAGCCACCCTGCCTTAATTAACAGCATGACGGGGGAAGCAGGTTGAGTGGTAATTAGATTAGAGACAATTAAAAGCCTGTAGAGGAGACTGAATAACTGTGGCTGTCACTTGGCAGGGGAGCAAATGAAGCAGTCACACTGCTTTTCAGCTTCCAAGTCCCTCCTCAGCAGCTGTCTTTCCTTCCCGGATGCCCTCCTGGAGGCAGGGGCTGGCATCCTTGCCAGTGAGGCCTTGGCACCCTGCTGGAAATCAGAAGCAGGCAGAGGAGGAGTAAAGTTCATTCTGGACCTGCTTGCAGGCAGCTTCCCAGCTTCCCTGTTCTCTTCCTGGGATGTTTGCCTTGGTTGGACCTGGGCTATTGGGACATCGGCAGGAAAGCCATTCAGTTAGGAATCCATGACCTCTCAGAGCTACAGTCTCAAGCTTAAAGAGACCGTAAAGGGCCTCAGCTGAACCCACCATTCAAAGCCTTGGGATAAGAAAGATGCTGGAGCCCCTCTGCTCCGCCCACTCCTCCTAGTCACTGCTGGCAGAGAAGAACTCCTCAGTCTTGGGGCTATGTCACTCCTAACTCCTACCAGAGTTCTTCCTTGAGTTGAGCTACATTGGTCTCTCAGTAATCTCTGTGCCTTGAGGTAGCAAGTGACAGAAACCACCTGTGCTATTCAGTTGTATGATCCAATAGTGTCTCCCCAACCTTTTAAGGCCAGTCTGTGTTGGGTGATCTGGCTTAACCTCATGACCACTGGGTACACAGATGGGGTCATGGACAGAGAATAGGAAAGGGCCACTTCCCAAAGAAACACTGGAATGCTGATGCCATAAGAAGGGGAAGTGGATGCGGGCGGGCATTGTACTCTCTACCTTGGTTCTATTGTGCTTCTTGGAGCCACACAGAACGTATCTAATTTCTCTTCCCCAAGGCAGATGGCAGAGCTGGCAACCACTGACCATCCCACTTAATTCCAGCTTTACTTTTTGAGACCAGAGAGGAATCCTATGGAAAAGAGATGAATGAATGTCCTAGAAACAGCCACATAGGCCCAGAAAAATGTACACAGAACCAGGGTCTGCTAAAAAAAGCAAATGAGCTTAGACTGTGTAGTAACTGAGGGTGGACCTGCTTCTCTGGGATCGAGGGCAGAGTGATAGGCTGGGGCACCCAACAGCACTGTACATGGTGCCCATCGGTTCTGGACAGCAACGCATAGGCTATCAAAAAGGCACAGAGAGCCATGGTTCAGCCACTCCCTGGGGTGAGGGCCATTGGCCGCAGAGGCTGTAGGAATCTCCCTTTGTTCTGTCTTCCACCTGGGCCAGGCCTGCCCACCTGCCTGGTCTGCGTGTGCCTCGGTTCCTCTGTGTATTGCGACGACATTGACTTAGAGGACATTCCTCCTCTGCCCCGGAGGACTGCCTACCTGTATGCCCGCTTCAACCGTATCAGCCACATCAGGGCCGAAGACTTCAAAGGGCTGAGTATGTAATGCTCTGGGAAAAGAGGAGCTGGGGACAGGCAGAGGGAAAATAGTCACCACAAGAATAGTCACCAACACTGTGTTAGCCCCTGCCTGTGTTAGCTCTTTCCTGTCGGCTCTCTGTCCCTCCAGCTGTCAAAAGTAAATAGCCCAAGTCTCTGTAAGTCCTTTCCTTGAAGTGTTTAGATGGTGGAAGTGACCTGTTTTTATTTGTTCTCCAAAAAGGTCTGGGAAGCTGGGAAGGGAAGGTATGATCTGCCAACACCTTCGGGATGTCCCAGCAGTGACAGCTGTGTGATCAGCTGGCCTCTGGACAGGACTGTCTTAAATCTGCCCTCTATGGCACTGACGCTGTTGACATGGCTGTTTGTGTGCTTTTTGCTTCTGTATGCCTATGCCCTGCTTGAGACAGGAGACCTGGGCTCAGATCCAGATTCTACACTGATTACCCACAGCCTTTCTAGACCTCGGTGCCCTTTTTCTAGACCCACAAGTGGCGGTGAAGTGGATCCAGGGATTCCTGGGCCTGTTTGTTCTTGCTCTCAAGAGGCTTCCTCCAAAAGATCCAAGGTGGGCGGCCACCACACAGGACAGAACTCCAGGGAAGGGCACGGAGGCATCCGAGGGCTTTCCAAGGAGTCCTGGTTTACGCTGTTTCCTCTGGTTTGGGCCTAGTGCAGGTGGAGAGCTGGTTAGCGTCCCTTCGTCCTGAGAGAGAGAGAGCAAGGTGTGGATACAGCTCCAAACCAGGCAAGGAAAGACAGTGTCTTCTGGTTTCTCTCTTTGTTCTCCCTCAACCTCTCTCAGCTAAGTTAAAGAGGATTGATCTCTCCAACAACCTCATCTCCTACATTGA
>PVKP010044355.1:0-16776 GCA_004027715.1 Plecturocebus donacophilus | reverse complement strand
CATTTCACAGGTTTAAACAAAATATTGGTTGGCTGCTTATTTGTTATTTTCATCCCCTATTCCTTCCTGTCTCCATTGTTAAGCACAATTATTGGCATAAAAGAGGTTTTTAATACCCATTTTTAGACTGCATTCTAGCCTGGGCAATAAAACAAGAATCCCATTCTCTCTCCCTCTTTCTCTTCCTCTTTCTTTCTCTTTCATTCTCTTTTTTTCTTTCTTTTGCTGTTTCTTTCTTTCTCCTTTTCTTTTTCTAAAAAAAAAAAAAAGAATCGAGTAAATAAGATGTGCATGGATTCTGAAATATTACTTACAAAAAGCTTTTATTTAGCTAGCAATGCTAAAAATTTATTTTGAACTTACAATAGGTCAGCCACTGTGCTGAGCGCTTCACATACATTATCCCACTTAGATTTTAATTACTTCGTTTGCTCAGGGGAAAAAAAGCATAATATATTTTGAACCAACTATAGACACCTTATCCAACACTTGGAATTTGCTATGTATATTTTATTTATTTATTCAGTGACTCATTTATTTATTTACAGCCACTCTTCATTTAACATGCTCCACAGTCACTACCAACATTTATCAAGAACCTACTGTGTTCCATTACTGGACAAGATACTGAGGATAAAAAAAGGAATAAAACCAAAATTATTGTCCCCTAAAGGTTCACAGACTGGCAGAGGAGATAGTAAACAAACTTTATAAAATAATATAGGAAGTGTTCGTCCTTTCCTCAAGGTATCATAGCAGAGAAAAGAGAGAACAAGAATAACCTAATGCTGGAAGAGAAGTCATCACAGAAGATCTACAATATGGGTCCAAATAAAGCAGTGGCATCAAGGAATGAAATAAAAGGATACAGTCTATAAAGTTTTAAGTGGCATAAGCAGCAGGAACAGGTGATTGATTTGAGAATAGGAGATAATTGTATGATTCTTTCAGCTATATTCCACCAAATACCATAGACAGGTAGACAGACTTCCATGAGACAAAGACAGATACAGGAGAAGAGTTTGGTTTTACACATATTGAGTTTGAAATGCTTATAAAGCATTCAAATAGACATCTACAGTAGACAACCAGACAAACCAGACTGGTACCTGGGAGAGATAGGAAGACTGGTGATGCATGTGGAGTAAAGGCACATGAGTAGTAACCAGAGCAGTAGGAAAAGCTGAGATCACTAGGTAGAGCATAAAATGAGAAGAGGGCCAAGTAGAATAATGGAGTACAGACATATACCCCATAACAACATTTCAGTCAACAATGGACTGCATATACAACTGTAGTGACATAAGATTATAATGGAGCTAAAAGATTCCCATTGCTTAATGATGTTATGTGCCCATAACATCACTGCTTAGTGATGTTATGTGCCCACAACATGATTCGCCTGGTTTATGGTGACGTTGGTGTAAAAAAACCTACTGTGCTGCTACTTGTACAAAAGTGTACAATAATGCCCTAGGCCTTCACATTCATTCACCACTCACTCACTGTCACCCAGAACAACTATCAGTCCTACAAGCTCCAATCATGGTAAGTATCCTATGCAGGGGTACCAGTTTTTATCTTTTACACTGTATTTTTACTGTGCCTTTTGTTTAGATACATACTTACCCATTGTGTTACAACTGTCTACAGTATTCAGTATAGTAACATGCTATATAGGTTTGTAGCCTAGGACAAATAGTTTATACCACATAGCTTAGGTATATAGTAGGCTATACTATCTAGGTTTGTTTAAGTACACTACACAGTTCATACAAAAATGAAGTCACCTAATGATGCATTTCTCAGAAGGTACCCCCATCATAAAGTAAAGCATGACTATACATCATCTTTTAAGAAGCAAGAAAGAACAGTGTGTAGGGCACTAAGTCACAACAAACGCCTCCATACGACACCACTCCTCACAAAAACAAAGCAAAACAAAACTTTACACTTAATACTTTCAAATCTGCTTGTGCAATCAAACATATAGCAAACATTTACCATGTATTTCCTACGTCATAAGGCATTGTGCTAGCTGCTGAGGGTAGTCAAGAATAAAGACAACCTAGTTACTAAACTTAAGAATCTAGCTAAAATAGGAGCAATACAGCAAGTATGTTAAGAGCACAGGATCTAGGTTGGCATTAGAAACTTAGCTCTGCCATTTACTTTCTGGGTGACTTGAGACAAATTACTTAACCTATAGGTGTTTCTGCTTTCTCAACTACAATGGGGATCATAATAGTATTTATTCCCATAAGGTTGCTATGAAGAGTAAATGAACTAAAAACCAAGTCATGAGGACTAAAATAGTCCATGGAAAACATGTATAACAGTGCTTTATACATAATGCATGGTCAATAAAAGTTATTTCCTATTATAAAAATTATCAGAATGGCTGCATGAGTGCAATAATAATACAAATCAACAGTGTTACTGGATTTCAAAAAATGAAGAAAGGAGCAGGCCAGGTGCGGCGGCTCACGCCTGTCATCCTAGCACTTCAGGAGGCCAAGGTGGACGGATCACCTGAGATCAGGAGTTTGGGACCAGGCTGGCCAACATGGTGAAACCCCTCTCTATAAAAAATACAAAACTTAGCTGGGCATGGTGGCACTTGCCTGTAATCCCAGCTACTTGGGAGGCTGAGGCAGGAGAGTCACTTGAAGTCAGGAGGCAGAGGTTGCAGTGAACCAAAATCACGCCACTGCACTCCAGCCTGGGGGACAGAGTGAGACTTCGTCTCAGAAAAAAAAAAAAGACCCTCACTTGGCAGGAATTCAGGGAACACTTCAACGAGCTGCCCTTCTGAGCAAGTCTAGCTCATACAGTGCCTTTGTGTGAATTACAAAGCAGCCCTTTTTTTTTTGTTGACAAATCATAAACAAGAGAACAAGAGGTGTACATCAAGAGGAGGGTAGCCTGCATTTCTGTCATCACTCAATCCCTTCAACAAGTACCCTTGTGCAGGAACCAGCACAGCCATATAAGGAAGCCTGAAAAATAGGACACATAAAGCTGACAAAAGGTAATGCAAACATTCCAGCAGACAAGTAGAATAATGACTGTAAGCTATCAGTAATAGTATATCCAGCCTAGACTGGCTTTGGCAAGTAACCCAGATTAGCTAGCGCATAGGAGTCATTTAGAAGAATAGCTAAAGATAAACCCGAAAGGTAGATTGAAGCCAGATGATAGAGGATATTGAATACCAGCAAAAGCATCCAGCTATGACTCTGAGCAAGGGAGTAATGTGATTTCAATAGTGAGAGCAGTCTGGCATTATGTACTAGAAGGATTTAAGTAAATACAGGCCAGTAAAAGGCCATTGCAGTGGGATGCTGGTTTATGAGTTTCTCAAAGGCAGGACTCTGTCTCATTTCATTTTTGTATCCTCAAAACTAACACAGTGCTTGGGACAGAGTAGGCACAGTATAATTTTTTGAGGTATAAATGAATGAAGGACCAAAAAGTAGCATGTGCCTTAATTAAAGTAGAAATAATGGAAACAGAACAATACATACTGGAAAAATATTGCAGAGATCGAAAAAGGGATTATTTGCTTGCTGATGAAGTGTGGTAAGGATATTAGGGGAGAATCAATAAAGACTGTAAAACTAATAAAACTACATGGACTGCATTACAGGTTTTGATGAGAATCAAATATAATTATGTTCATGAAAATGCTCTATTTAAAAAAATGCTGCTTTACTCTGGAATAAAAGCTACTCATCTTGGGCAGATTTACTAATATAACACTGAATATACCTCATCATTTTAAAACATTTGTCTTCCTTTTGTCTTCATCAGATTATAAAACCTTTAAGAGTAGACTGGTATCTACTCTGTTATGAAGCAATATTAATAAAACCTTAATAAATGTTGCTTTAATTAAACTCTCTCACTCACAAAAGAAACTATTATTAAACCAATTTCAACTATATGCCACAAAAATATAGACACATATACACAGATATATACTTATATAAATATACAATATATACTAAATATTTTTGTAAATGTAATCTTAGCAGGCTATGAGCTTCCACAGTATATGTTTATTTTTCTTTATATTCCCCTGGTGTCTGGCAATGAGTGTCAGAGGTGCTCAATAAATGTTTGTTGAACTAAAATGAACTGAAATGAACTGACTTAGGAATCTCACAGAGCTTATCAATGCTTTCTGATGGTCTTTAAGTTTTCCTCTCCCAGTCTCAGTGATCTTCCACACTGTGCATCAAATTTATGCTGTAAAAGAATGAGATCAATAATAAATGTGTTTTTAAGAAAGAAAAATCAAAAAATGAGATCATAAAATAAGTCAGTATACAGGATCGGTGGGGGTACCATTAAATGTTTAACAACTGGCATGGGGTAGTGGGCATCATTTTCAGTTTGCCAGTTTCCATGGTTTATATATTCCCATCATGGCCTCTTTCAAGCTAACAACATGCTATGAGTTGGTCTGCAAAATTCACTGAAAATTTAACAATCGGCTCTCACAAGCCAGTATGCACTGGTTCAGGCACACCACTGGTTGCAGTATTTATATGCATAGTACACATGATCCCCAAATTTTACACTGTAATACTACCATCTACATCCTCAAAGGAAAGTACAAAAGGAAAGGAAAACACAGGAAAAATCTACATCCTATTCCTGTAATACTTTTAACACTTCAATGCAGGCCAGGCACGGTGGCTCACACCTGTAACCCCAGTACTTTGGGAGGCTGAGGTGGATAACTTGACGTCAGGAGGTCGAGACCAGCCTGACCAACAGGGTGAAACCTCATATTTACTAAAAATACAAACATTACCAGATGTTGTGGTGGGCACCTGTAATCCCAGCTGCTCAGGAGCCTGAGGCATGAGAATCACTTGAACCCAGGAGGCGAACATTGGATGGAGTGAGCTGAGATCACACCACTGCACTCCAGCCTGGGTGAAAAAGTGAGATTCTGTCTCGAACAAACAAAAAACCCATCAATGCACAAGGTAGTCTTCTTTTGAACTGGGCATATGGTCCAGCCCAGAAATTCCTTTGGCCTAGACCAGTGAAATTCAAACTTTTCTGATCATGCACCCCAACCAGTTTTTAAAAAGGTATTTGGGCATATATCCTTAATGTTAAATATCTGTTCATAAATTATATTAGAACTATTATACTAATTACCATATATAAGGTATATACAAACAAAAATTAAGATAAAAATTAATTCAAATAGAAAAGAAAAATTTTCTGCCCATATCCCAATGGACTGTCTTGCAAATCTCCCTGGGGGTTACACAATCCACTTCAGCTATTACTAAGAACAACATGAAAAGTAGAATGAATAGCTTCCTGGACCTGTTTCCCCTAGGCCTACAACCTTATCTTATTAGATCTTGTCACATCACAAAATATCTTGCTTTTATTATTATTTTCGCATCACTCTAGTATATCAACTTTGGAAACAAAAGACATCATTCTATTTATAGCATTCTATTTTTAGTAGTGGCATTTCAATTTACAAAATATAGTAATTCTCAATCACTGAAAATGTCAAATCCTAGAAAACGAAGCATTCCTAAGGGTGATGTTAATATCCTCCAACAGTTGTTGGCCAAAGATTCATCTGATGAATCTAATTTTTCTGAAATAGATGATTCTGATGATTCAGACAATTCTAATGTTAGTTCTGTTTAGAAATAACTCCAAGAAGTTTTTATATTTTATTTTCACATTGAAAATCAGTCACATTTGGTTCAGCCTCAAAGAGCGTGTTGATGTAAAGTTAATGAGTGCTGGCAGCGAGCTGTACATTTTTTGTCTAAACAGGAAATGGGTTAACTGTTTTCTTCATCCTTTGATCCCTTATTATAGAGTTTCTTCACATTGTCTACAAGACTCAAAGCTTTGGCTGAAATGACATCCAAATTAAAAGAGGTCCACACCTACAAATTTATCTACCTTTCCATCCATTGAATTTTCCTTATTTCTTCCTTAAGGAAGACAGGGTCCTTTTTCTAGGGTAACTAAGTGCCATAATTAAAATTACTAGGAATAAAACATATTACTGGCTCTCATCCAAATAAAGTTGCCTAAACATATAGGGTTATCTCCCTTTTCTTCCAAATTCCATTCAAATGACAAGGAGACAAAATGTCTAAAACTAAATAAAACCATAACCACACTAGAAAACAAAAGAGAGTGACATTAGCAGATCAGAAGTTAAAAATTCTAGATCCATGGTTCTTAAACTTTGGTATGCATCAAAATCACCTAGCAGGTTGGTTAAAACACAGGTTGCAGATCTCTAATCCCAGGGTTTTTGATTCAGTAAGTCTAGTACAGGGCTCAAGATTTTATATGTCTAACAAGTTCCCAGGTTAAAGCTGATTCTGCTGGTCAGGCAGCCACCTAAGAACGATCCTAAGTAAGTAGAGGTCACTAAGAAAAACATTTTTTATTAATTCCAATTAGCATCCTCAGAGAGATTCAAAATAATGGTACAACCTTTTTTTTAAGGAACAGCAAGTGGAAAATAAATATTTCTGGAAAATTGGAAAAAAATATAATTTCCAAGTGAAAAACAAAATCAGAAGAACAATAACAACTCAAGTCCAATACCGCAGTGTGAAAAATAGTCAAAGACATCTTTCAAAACAGAACAAAAGACAAAGAGATCGAGATATGAGAGAAAAATTAACAAGCATAAAGTTCAACATCTACTTAATAGGTTTCTGGAGGCAGAATAAATACATCACAAAACATAATCAATGAGCAGAAGAAATTTTTTCCTCTGCTGAAAAATACTCAAGCCCTGATACTGCAGGGCCAAATCCCACACAGGTTAAGCCAATAACTACACGCATGCTTGTGGCACTTTTAAACATAAAAGACATAAAGAAAACCTTAAAAATTGGAGAGGGAAAATATTTGTTATTACAAAGGAATATGAATCAGACTACCATCAGACATTTTATTAGCATACTAGAAGAAAATGGAATGTTGTTTTCAAAGTTCAGAGAGAAAATTATTTTGAACCTGGAATTCTATAGTTAACTAAAATCTAGTTAAACTATCAAATAATGAAGACAAAATAAAGACACCTTTGGAAATTAAAGAAATAAGCAAATTTACTTCCTATATGTATTAGTTTCCAACTTCTGTAAGATATTATCACAAAAGTCCAAATAGATCTCAATGAGCTAAAATTAAGGTGTTGGCAGAATTACATACCTTCTGGAAGCTATAGGGAAAAATCAATTTCCTTGCCTTTTCTAGCTTCTAGAAGCTGACTACATTCCTTGAATAGTGATCCCCTTCTATCTTCAAGGTCAGCAACATATGAGAAGGACTGAATCCTTCTTATATCAAATCACTCTGACTCCGACCTACCTCCATCTTTCATTTATAAGAATCTTTAAGTGGTCCTGGCCAGATAATCCAGGATAATCTTCCCATATCAATCTTTAATTTTGGTGGTGTTAGTCACACCAGCAAAGTTCCTTTTGGCAGGAAAAGGAACATATTTATAGGTTCCAGGAATTAGGATGTGGACATTTTTGGCAGGCCATTATTCTGCCTACCAAACTATAAAAGGACTCAAGGATGTCCTTCAGAAAAACAAAAAAAGAATTAAAGAAAAGAGGATAAGATGGGAAAGATGAAAGTAGGTCCCCCATAAAAGGAAGCAAGTTGAAAAAAGATTTTTTAAGAAAAAAACCTGTTTCTACAGTGAATAAAATTTACATAAGCAAATTACTATAAATTTTATTAGTTTCTAATTTTCAGAAATACAGAGCCAAGCATCAGAAGATATGAATATCTATGTCTAGTTCCAGGGTCTGGCAGATTCTGGACTCCAGACATTGATATCATACTTACATAGATACCACACATTATTTTTCATATGTGCTATTTATTAGGAACTGAAGTTACATAGTAAGGTAGAAGATAAGTTAGAAGTATAGCCACAGTTAAACATATTAAATGATTATTGCCTGTATTCTATAAAATAGGTATGGGTTTTTGCCTGTATTCTATAAAATAGGTCTGAAGGAGAAATTAAAATCAATTCTGAAATATGTCTCTTTTCATTAAGTAGCTGATAATTTATGGAGTTACAAATAAGTTCAATGTTAATTTTTTAAAAATATCTAAAAAGATAACATCTAACAATAATGAGCCTATGAAAAATGGATACTCCCACAGACTATAGGTGAATTTTTTTTTTCTTCTCACAAGGAAAGAATAGAACAAATTTTTTACAAGCAAACTTTTAGGAGTAAAATTTAAAACAGGACTATCTTTTGACCTAGTAATTTTACTTCTAGGAATCTATCCTACAAAAATGTCATCGCTTAGTGTATAAGAATATTATATAAAAATTCTACCGTAGCATCGTTTAGAGTAGGGGAAAATGGGAACCAACCTAAATATTTCATCAAATGGGAACTGGTTAAATGTAGTGTCATTGACCATTAATGCAGCAGCTTTTAAGAATGAGGCATATCATGGAAAGATGTATGCACGCACACATATTTCTTTTAGATTTTTATATGGAGAAAGGAAGAGCTGAAAGGATACACATAAAACTATAGCCTAAGTTAATTCTCTGGAACAGAAAGGAATACATAAACTTTCAGTTTTACATTACACACATATTCCGTTTGAGTTTTGGTTTAATGGATATGCACTACTTTTAGAATAGCTTTTACTCTTAAAAAACTGAATTCCCAACACTTAAAAACTGAACCCAGAATAATGCTTCTGTAAGTCATAAAGGCAAAATTGGTTTAGGATATAACCTCCACACAAGAACATCAAAGCCTTTTACGGGATATGTAGTAAGCAATAAATGGTTAACACTTAAATACATTTTTATTATTAAATGTAACCAGTAGTGAGGGCAGCATTGAGTTTCTTAAAGATATGCAACTCAATACAACTACACTATAGCTTCTGACAGAGTAAATGAAAAACACCAGTATGCTCTTTATCATTTTAACATTTGATAAATTAATATTTATATTAATAAACACCTACCGAATCATTCGCTGCTAGCGCAAGTGCAAGATTCACTGTAAGAAACAAAAATAAATAAATTT
Organism: Plecturocebus donacophilus; assembly: GCA_004027715.1. NCBI lineage: Eukaryota > Metazoa > Chordata > Mammalia > Primates > Pitheciidae > Plecturocebus > Plecturocebus donacophilus. The sequence continues at coordinate 7,678 of PVKP010044355.1, read as the reverse complement.
AGTAACTTTCCTATTAATATTCATTTTATCTTTTAATATTTTCAATGTAATAACCTAAGCATAAAAATATTTAACATATAACCCTTACTTGTAAAGAACAAGCACATAGAGGAACACAGAAAGTACAAACAAAAATAAGTAATTTTCCGGCTGGGTGCTGTGGCTGACGCCTGTAATACCAACACTTTGGGAGGCCGAGGCGGGCAGATCACGGGGACAAGAAATCGAGACCATCCTGGCAAACATGGTGAAATCCCATCTCTACTAAAACTACAAAATTATCTGGGCATAAAGGCGAGCGCCTGTAGTCCCAGCTACTCGGGAGGCTGAGGCAGGAGAATCGCTTGAACCAGGGAGGCGGAGGTTGCAGTGAGCCGAGATCGCGCCTCTGCACTCCAGCCTGGTGACAGAGCAAGACTCCATCTCAAAAAAAAAAAAAAAAAAAAAGGTAACATGATGATGAATATGTTGATTAGCTTGATTGTGAAAATCATTTCAAAATGTAGACATATATCAAAAGCACGTTCTACATCACAAATACATACAATTATAATTTGTCAATTATAACTCGACAAATCTGAAAAAAATAATACAAGTTAAGCCCAGCGAGTACCACTGGAAGGAGAAAGGTTCCCTTTTTACATTATTAAACTGGTTTTTTTTTTTTTTTTAGAAATAAAAGTTTTCTTTTGAAAATTTTTGGCAGTATCTGGTTATTAGTCTTGACTGTTAACTCATATTTCTGGTGGCATTTCTTTTACGAGTTCTGAAAGCAACATTTCCAAGACAATGAAATCTATAACCAATAAAAACACCCACCAAAAAAACATTCTCTGCTTGTATGATAATATAAAAGATATAAAGATTAGGCAACATTTTAAATAATTAAAACAATGTTAAATCTTTTTAGGAATTCTCAAGTAATAGATCTATATTGACTTTATAAATGTTGAAAATTACATTATGGTTAAATTTAAAAAGGCACAATAATGTAAACAATCTCATTGCAAATTTGTAGCTATAAATTGAAGAAACTGGAAAAGAACATCCCAAAACTGAAATAATGTATTAAATAGTATTAAAGTTACTAGATGTTTTAAAAATAATAACGTAATCAATTATTGAACACTAGTAAACACTAGGCTAAGTGGTTAGTTTGTGCAATTTGTATAACCATCTTACGAAAGAAGTTACCATCTCCATTTTACAGTTAAGTGAACTGAAGATTTGCTGTACAATCTCACCACGTTTTTCTGAGTTAAGGGGTAGGAGACTCAGCTAGTACCTAGTTCTGTCTAACTCCAAAATATAAGCGTGAACCCACTACCAAATCCTGAAACTGAGGAACTAGATATCAGGAACTTCACAAGTAAATTTTTAAAACACAAAACTGTAATTTTAATAGTGTGCACTTGCCAGCTGGCATAAGTTCTTAATCAGGAACAGAATTAATATTCTATAATACCTGCTGTAGTAGATTTTCCAACTCCACCCTTTCCGGAAGCCACAACTATAACTTGTTTAACACCTTCTATCGGTTTCTGCTTTGGAAGTCCTCTGGACATGATTTGTGTTCTTCTTTGTTTTAGGGTCTCACTCTCGGCGCCAGATAACTTTTTGTAAAAAATATTTTTTAAAAAAAGCTGTTTTAAATAAGTCATCTCCATCATCACATTGTAAAAGTAAAAACAATCTGGGATTTGCAATTAAGAGGGCTTTTTCTAATTCTGCTCATCTCCACTTTGAAGATATTTACCTACTTCTACTGGTAACAACTGTAAAGACACATTGCTTAAACTGATTTTTTTTCTGCTAGGATACGCTGAACGTTTAAAAATGGAAAGTAAATACGCTGCCTCTTTACCGAGTTAAGGCTTCCACGTGTTTTGCTTTTTTTAAATCTAGCTAAATAACTCAAAGCCAAGAAAGCAATGTAGAATGCATCTACGTTCTAACTGTGTTTCATGTCCCGCCACGCCTCAGCCTGGGTCTGCCCGAAAAGTAGGCACGTTCAGGACACTGCGGGGTCTCAGGAACTGTGGCGAGTCTTTGGCAAGACGCAATGCCAGGGCATCCGCGGCCCTGCAGCCGAGCATCTCTGTCCGCCCGCTTCCCCATGCCCTGCAGCACCACGGACCTGGCGCCGACAAACCATGGCTCGGCTTCCCCCAAGCCGGGCAGTGGCCCCTCCACCAGCCCGGAGCGACACCGCACCAAAAAGCAGCAGACGCTGCCAAATCCCCATGACGCGAAACGCTGCTCTGAGCCTTGCTGGGAAACTGTCGCGGAGAGCGCAGAGTGATGACGTCACGTAGCAACGCTTGGCTTCTTTTTTCCTACCAACCGGCCTTCTTTGGGTATGCTCCGCCCAGGAACCTAATCTACAGGATCTTGTTTATGGCCAGCTACACACATTTTGCAGCGTTTTACTAAACGTCTGTAAAGTGTTGTCACATACAACATCTCGTTTGATCCTTACATAAGTCCCGAGGTGGGCAGAAGACTTACTAGTATCGTCCTTTTATGGACAAGAAAATGGAGAAAGTTTAAAGAGACTTGATCCAGCTTAACAAAAGTAGGAAATGGGGGAACTGGAGAATGATTCCAGGATTTCTTACTAAGCAGTATATGGTCATTTAAACACTACCACTCTTAAGGATTTTACCTTTTTATTTTTTCCTGTGTGATCTACAGTGAGAGTGTGTTTTGCGTTGGTATTCACGACTTGTGTTGCTGACAGTTTCCTGAAAGAGCGGTCAGGGTGCTTTATTAGACTTGAAAAAGTTCACCTAAATCAGAAAATAAATCTAATGAAGCAAGTTTTGCTCAAGAAGGAACTTGAGTAAGAAGGTGGAATTTATCTTGATGGAAGAAAGTAAGTGTCCCTACATACAATGCAGTTCAGAGAGAAAACTCAAAAAGTGATGCCCAGACCTAGAAAAAGGATCCTTTAAGGTAAGGGACGGTTTATACTCACATATTCCTCCTAATACTCTCTAGGGTTGATTTTCATTTCTTTCATTTGCTTCTTAGATACGAAGTCATTCAACTTATTTTTCTCTAATCTGATCTTTAATTTCCTTGTCTTTAATACAGGCATAATGTATCAACCAAAAAGAATTACTGTGAGGATTAAATGAGATTCACCAGCAAAGTACACTCTATTTAGTAAGCTCTGAAAAGACAATCAGTTCCTTGCTTTTTCTTCTCCAGTCCATCCCACAACCTTATTGTTTCACTCAGCTTTCTTTATCTTATAATTTTAGCTATTTTTATATCACTTTTTAATTATATCATTTTATATCTTTTCTCAACTAATTTGATTAATTTTTATAAACTGTAAGCCAAAAGCATAGAGATAAGGGAAATAGCCATCAGAATAATCTATTCACTAAACAAGAAATGCTGAATATCTGTTCCTCTCCAAATAACTTAGCAAGGTCTATCAGACTTAAGACTCATTTATTTAACAAATATTCATTGAGCAACTACTATGTACCAACTACATAGTAGACTTAAGGTATTCAGCATTGAGACAGACATAATTCGTCCACTAAAGGACTTTACAATCCAGTGCAAAAGACAGAATAACAAAAAAAATTACAGTATAGTATGATAAGTATAGGAGAAAAGCATTGAGTGATACAGGAATACGAAGAAAGGGCACTCAATTAAATCAGCGGAAGCTTCTAAATACAGTAATATCTAAGCTGAGACCTGAATGTGAATAATGTGTAGAAGTTAGCTGGCAGAATGGCAAGGAGATTGTTGTAAAGGGGTTAGAAATGTACTGCTAAGGCTAGGCATGGTGACTCACACCTGTAATTCCAACACTTTGGGAGGCCAAAGCAAGAGGACTGCTTGAGCCCAGGAGGTCAAGGGTGCAATGAGCTATGATTGTACCACTGCACTCCAGCCTGGGCAGCAGAGTGACTCCTTGTCAGAAGAGGAAAGAAGGAAAGAGGAAGGAGGGGGAGGAAAGAAAAAGGAAAAAGAAGAAGAAAGAAGACAAGAGGAGTAGAAAATAAATTTCTATTATGGATGGTTAAAAATTGCAAATGATCTGTGCAGCTTAGGACAGAGTGACAGAAAGAGATGAGGATGGAGTGAAGGCTGGTTAGATGGAGGTTACCTAAATCAAGAAAGGCTGTATATATCTTGTAAAGTAATTTGGACTTTATCCTAAGGGAACTATAAAAGGATTTTAAGCAGAAAAGTAACTACCAGATTTGTGTTTTAGAAATACCACTATGATTACTGGGTTAAAAAAGAAATGGATCCCCAGGGCAAGATCGGAGACAGGGAGACATGAGGTTATTGCAGTAATCCAAGAGACTTGTTGAAGGTTTGACTTAACATCTCTAAATTTCACTTTGTTATCAATAAAATAGATAATGCCTACTTGTATGGTTGCTGTGAGGTTGAATTTAAGATAACACATGTAGAACACTTGCCATATAGTAATTGTTAGCTATTGTGATAACTATTAGTTGTGTAGAGGTTTATGACATAAGCAACTAGATGAATTCCCTGAGAGAAAACATAAGAGGAGGAACAAGTGAGAATAATGTTTGTAGAATGACTGAATCATTTCTTTGGTTTACCTTTTGCCAGATTAAAATTTTAGAAGAGTAGTAGAGGTGTTTGTTCTCCAAAACACTGACACATACACACATACATATCTATTGCCTCTTTTCAATAGGGTATTCTCCTTTGGTCCTAAGAATTGCTAAGTCATTTGGACCCCATACCCAAGGTCACTAATTGGACTAAAGATGGATGTAAAACCAAAAAAAAAATTGGACCAATCAGATTATTCCTCCAGAGAGTTTGAAAAATAAATGTAACAGATGTTACCCAATCTTAGTTTGTCTTTGAACTAATAAGGCTGAAATGACTATTTTCTACTATGTGCACACAGAAGCAGATAAAGCCAATGCAAGAGAGAAGAAAGTAGATCATGAGAGATTGTGTTACCATAGAGGAAAGGGAGAAGAGATGCACTGCTTCATAACTTTCCAGTTCCTGGTTCCAGTTCATAATGAGGTTCAACTGGACTTCCTATCCTTAGGTCCGTAAGATATACTTACATCCACCCAATAAATTTACTGTCAGCCTAATTTGGATGGGTTTCTGTATATTTGTAACTATGGTGAGATATATATTTTTAAATGTGTCAAGGATTTTCTCCCTATATTTCCATGTATCTCACATAGCCCTTCCCCATTTGGACAAATTATATGGAATCATTTTCTGAAAAGGCTAAATGTCTGACCTGATAAAAATGTCAGAGAAAAGAGATTGTTTTCTTGGTTTTGAATTTTGGAAGTTGGGACCTTTTAGGAGAATGGAGACAGCTCTGGCAAAAATAATAGATTGAAAGACGTACATACTGATATAGAAACATTATTTCTTGCATATATTTAGTTAGGATTACATTTGGCTGCAAGTAGCAGAAAACTCTACAATTGTCTTAAACAAGTAAGAGTATATTAGTCTTATATGAAAAGTTCAGAGGTAGATCACACAGGTCTGATACAATGAATCCATAGTGCCATCATGTTCCAGATTAATTATTTTTGTTGGTATACATTTTCATCCCTTCACAGTCATGAGATATCTGTTGTATCTTCAGGCATCAAAGCTATATTCTGTATAGGAAGAGAAAGGAATGACAAAGAGCATTTCCTAGTGAGTCTTTGCCTTTTTTATTCAGGAAAGGAAGATACACACATCCAATTGGCTAGAACCAGGACACATGACCACCCTTAGCAGCAAGAGAAATGAGAAATTAAACATTTAGAGGTCTTTAACCTATACAGTAGAGGAAAGCAATGGAGAATGTGACTGCAAATGGGTAGTAAATGAGCCAAGTCAGTATCTGTCCTAGACAGACTATATCAAGTTTCCTGGGATTATGAGAGATGAAGAGAATACGAAGAAAACTGAGAATTTAAATATACATGGGTTCTCGTGACAGTCATTTGCAGTTGGCTAACCCAATGTGGTAGAAGGAAATTTTTCTGGGGAGTTTCTGAGAAAGCTTTAGCTTTTCGATTGAGTGGAACATAGTTGGTGCTACTCCTTTTTCCCACCTTTACCATGGATGTGACATGGAGATGTGGCAGTCATCCTGTGAACTGAAAAGCACAATAATGACAACCACAATAACAGAAGCCAAAAGCTGAGGAAGACAAAGAGGACATATAGCAGGAAGATGAATTCTTGGCAGTATAGCTAAGGTGCTGTACCAGTCCTCATCTGCATCTCCTGACCTCTGATTGTGTGAGATATTTAAGCCACTGTTGGCTAGGATTTCTGTTATTTGAGCTACAATAATCTGTGCCTGTTATAGCAAATAAGGAATCTCATACTCTGTGACTACCTCTCTCCTGTTCACCCAAGATTAATCTCACGGTGTGATTTGTTTTCAAACCTCTGTTTATGACTCCAAGCATGAAGCTGTCTTTTAGCTACATTGAATACTAATTTGCACATTAAAATACAGAATAAATCTGTTTAAGTGAATAGCTCCCACAATGAACCACTCTCTCTATATGAAATGTGATCTAAAAATTCATGGACTTTCCTATATCAAAGACTTTTGCTGGCCATTCAGCATCTTAGTTTACATAAACTAGTCCTGTCAAAGAAGTTCCCCATTCTTATAACTTAAAATTACATAAAGGAAATGTATGTATCTTTGTAGATGTGATAGACTTCTGAGAATGTGCCTCAAATGACTAAAAATACACCTCTATACTTTGACAGGACGTGTTTCTAAATGCCCATATCCAAAGCTGAATAAATCATGAATGATTTGACATTTGAATTTCTGATTTACAAGATTGAACAGAATCTTAAGACAAAGGTTACAGGCTTGCGTTATACCTGAATATAGTCTATATTTAATGTTTAAAGCTTCAAAGAGTCCATCCTGAAATAGGAGAATTTGGAAAAAAAATATTTGTCACCGAAGACAAATATTTACTACACATGGGACCCCAGAATTCCCATGTTTTTGCTTTTTCATTTACTCTAGTACCAAACAAGTATTCCTTTAGCCAAGCCCCTCCCACCTTTCAATTCTGTCCGAAGGACTAGAGAACATAAGTTTCTACAAGACTTTGCCGAAATCTTACTTCAGTAGGTATTCAGACAAGGATTTTCCTGTTTTTACTTTAGAGGACATACCAAGGACAACGACAAAGCAGAGACCCATCAAGATACCATTCATTTCAGCTCATGTGAAGTTCTATTTTCTTCAGGGAAAATGAGGTAATGTAGATGTTTGTCTGTTTTATGCTGCTACCAAAATGTGGGGATGTTCTCTATAATCATGTGGCTTGGCTAATATCTTATTTACTTGCTGTTCTGGTACCCAATCTTGTTGATTCATTTATTAATCTTTTCTATTTAGAATTTGGTTAACCATACGTAAAGATATATATATATTTTTTTTAATTGCATTTTAGGTTTTGGGGTACATGTGAAGAACATACAATATTGTTGCATAGGTACACACGTGGCAGTGTAATTTGTTGCCTTCCTCCCCTTCACCTATATCTGGTATTTCTCTCCTGCTATCTCCCCTCAACTCCCCACCCCCCACTGTCCCTCCCCCCCCGCTGTCCCTCCCCTATTTTCCTCCAACATACCCCAGCGTATAGTGCTCCCC
>PVKP010044354.1:0-16742 GCA_004027715.1 Plecturocebus donacophilus | reverse complement strand
ACAATTGCTACAAAGAGAATACAATACCTAGGAGTACAACTAACAAGGAACGTAAAGGACCTCTTCAAGGAGAACTACAAACCACTGCTCAATGAAATAAGAGAGGACACAAACAGATGGAGAAACATTCCATGTTCATGGTTAGGAAGAATCAATATCGTGAAAATGGCCATACTGCTCAAAGTAATTTACAGATTCAATGCTATGCCCATCAAGCTACCAATGACCTTCTTCACAGAACTGGAAAAAACCACCTTAAAATTCATATGGAACCAAAAGACAGCCCAAGTCAATTCTAAGCAAAAAAAACAAAGCGGGAAGCATCACACTACTGGACTTCAAACTATACTACAAGGCTACAGTAATCAAAACAGCATGGTACTGGTACCAAAACAGAGATATAGACCAATGGAACAGAACAGAGGCCTTGGAGGCAACACAACATATCTGCAACCATCCGATCTTTGACAAAGCTGACAAAAACAAACAATGGGGAAAGGAATCCCTGTTTAATAAATGGTGTTGGGAAAACTGGCTAGCCACGTGCAGAAAACAGAAACTGGACCCGTATCTGACACCTTACACTAAAATTAACTCCAGATGGATTAAAGACTTAAACATAAGACCTAATACCATAAAAACCCTAGAAGAAAATCTAGGCAAAACCATTCAGGACATAGGTGTAGGCAAGGACTTCATGACCAAAACGCCAAAAGCACTGACAACAAAAGCCAAAATAGACAAATGGGACCTAATCAAACTCCACAGCTTCTGCACAGCAAAAGAAACAGTCATTAGAGTGAATCGACAACCAATAGAATGGGAAAAAATTTTTGCAGTCTACTCATCTGACAAAGGGCTGATATCCAGAATCTACAAAGAACTAAAACAGATTTACAAGAAAAAAACAAACAAGCCCATTCAAAAGTGGGCAAAGGATATGAACAGACGCTTTACAAAAGAAGACATACATGAGGCCAATAAACATATGAAAAAATGCTCATCGTCACTGGTCATTAGAGAAATGCAAATCAAAACCACATTGAGATATCATCTTACACCAGTTAGAATGGCGATCATTAAAAAATCTAGAGACAACAGATGCTGGAGGGGATGTGGAGAAATAGGAACACTTTTACACTGTTGGGAGTGTAAACTAGTTCAACCATTGTGGAAGACAGTGTGGCAATTCCTCAAGGACCTGGAAATAGACATTCCATTCGACCCAGCAATCCCATTACTGGGTATATATCCAAAGGATTATAAATCGTTCTGCTATAAGGACACATGCACACGAATGTTCATTGCAGCACAGTTTACAATAGCAAAGACCTGGAACCAACCCAAATGCCCATCAGTGATAGACTGGACAGGGAAAATGTGGCACATATACGCCATGGAATATTATGCAGCCATCAAAAACGATGAGTTTGTGTCCTTTGTAGGGACCTGGATGAACCTGGAAGCCATCATTCTCAGCAAACTGACACAAGAACAGAAAATCAAACACCACATGTTCTCACTCATAGGTGGGTGTTGAACAATGAGAACACATGGACACAGGGAGGCGAGCACCACACACTGGGGTCTGTTGGGGGGAACTAGGGGAGGGACAGTGAGGGGGAGGGATAGTGAGGGGGGGGAGGGACAGCAGGGGGTGGGGAGTTGCAGGGAGATAGCATGGGGAGAAATGCCAGATATAGGTGAAGGAGAGGAAGGCAACAAATCACACTGCCACGTGTGTACCTATGCAACAATATTGTATGTTCTTCACATGTACCCCAAAACCTAAAATGCAATAAAAAAAATAAAAAAATTAAAAAAAATAGAAAAAAAAACTGTATTACTTTTTACCTATTACTTGATCTAATTCTTTGTTCTAACATATTTTATACCATATTAGTGACATATGCCTTCATTGTTTTTGTGTGTGTTAACTGAAGTTAAAGTTATTTGATTAATCAGTAGCCTGTACAAACTCAGCTACTGCTGCCTGCTGGTGAATTACTACCAACTCAGTTATTAATGCCTCCTGGTGAAAAGGCACATACTTCTTTGCTGAGAGAATTCATGTATTTGAGAGACAATCCCTGACATCAAGATGCTTACCGTATATATTCTATTAAGAATATAAACTTTATAAATCATTTCATCATAATTCTGGTTTATATAATATTTTATAGTTTATTAAATATCTTCACTGTGAAGATAGGTCATAACATCCTCATACTAACCTGAGGAAGCCATATTATGCCCTTTATGGTATAGATACAGACCTGAAAGTCAGATAAATTTAAGCAACTAATTTGATTTTTATTCAAATCAGAGCATCAAGGCTGTGGGTTAAATCATATCTTTTGATTGAAATTTCCAAGTTGTTTATGCAGTTTCTCCTTTATTTATAAAACCAGAGGACAATACATTATAGAGTGTATTATAAATGCAAATTGAGTATCATAGATCATACATTATAGCAGTTGAGAGAAAGAAGCTATGTCTGTGGCCTGCAGTAGTCATGAAAAGTAGCATGGTCTCCAGGAAGGAAGAATGACAGGAGTCAAAGAGTTGACTTACTAATTCTCAGCAACCTAGGAAACTATGGTGTACTTGGTTTGAGCTAAGGGCAGACAACGTGGGTATACTTAATCTTGACAGTCAAGGTTCTTGGAAAATTTAGTCATTTCTCATCACCCAGACTGAGTACTTGTCCCTTGTTCTCCACTGCACTAGGAAGAGACCATCATCGTTAAGCATTTCTCACTACACCCATCCAGATAGAAGGTGAACTAGTTGTGGTCTGACACTAGGAATAGCTTGAAAAGCATTGCCTAGTACTGTGCCTAGCACTGAGTAGCTGTTTTCTAAACTTACTTTCTGCTGTAGTTTGGATGTGGCTTGTTCCCAATAAAACTCATGTTGAAATGTAGTTGCCCATATAATGGTATTGTGAGGGGCTAGGGCCTTTAAGAGATGTTTGGATCATGAAGGCTCTACTCTCATGAAGGGATTAGTGCAATTCTCACAGGACTTGGTTGGTTCTTGTGGTACCGAGTTAGTTGAGAGTAAGTCGTTATAAAGGGGTTTGGCCCTCTCCGTTTCTCTTTTGCATGTGCTTCTTGCCCTTTTGCTGTGTTAAAACTCAGTATGAAAGCCTTCACCAGAAGTTACTTTCATGCTCCAAAATTGTGAGCAAAATAAAGTTATTTTCTTTTTCTTTTTTTAATTGCATTCTGGGCTGTTACAGCAACTGAAAATGGACTTTCTACTACTCAGTGTTAATAACATTTGACCTTTGTCAGATGCATAGTTTACAAAAGTTTTCTCTCATTTTGTAAGTTGTCTGTTTACTCAGTTGATAGTTTCTTTTGACAGAAAATCGAATACTTTATGCTATCACTTATAATTGGGAGCTAAATGTTGAGAACACAGAAACACATAGAGGGGAATGACATTGTGGAATGCCAGTGTCTGTCTGTGCAGGGTGGGAGGAGGGAGAGGATAAGGAAAAATAACTAATGGGAACTAGGCTTAATACCTGGGTGATGAAATAATCTGTACAGCAAACCCCTGTGACGCGTTTACCTGTGTAACAAACCTGCACAAATACCCCTAAACTTACAATAAAAATTTTAAAATAATGAATACATTTAACATAAATCAAAAAACAAAAAAGAACAATATCTAAATTCAAAATTTCCTGGATTTTTCATAGCCCATGTTTTTCTAGCATATCATGATGCTAAGTTAGGTTTTTCCATCCTGTATAGTATGCCAATCAAAGGGTTTATTTTTTAAAAAATGAGAAGTTAATCTGGTAATCAGTTAAGTATTTATATGGTTAAAAAATAAAGATTAAAATTTACGTTTCTAATTATGAGATCATTGTCTATTGAGATGTTATATTTGGAAATTCACTTAGCGTTTGTATTATTGAAAGTGGCAAGTCAATTGCCAGAATTGTATTTGTTTCTAAGTTTAAAAGCCCAATATTTATATCATCTTTCCTTTTCCAATGAGATTGCCTTAAAACTACACAAATAGTACATGGTAGCAGAAAAATGCTCAAATAATACCAAAATCTATGAAGTAAAGTATGAAAATGTATGGCTCCTGCATACGTTTATAGAAGAAACTTGACTTTTCTCTTCCGAAGTCTTCTTTTTAAACAAAAGCCAGTTGTACACTCTTTTCTGCTGTTAAAAGTTTGGTACCTGTCTTTTAGGCCCTTTTTGAAAAATAAAAATGGGCCAGTTCTACACGTTTTTCTGCCTTTTGCTTTTACCTCACCTGAGAGGCAAGCATCTATCAGCGTATGCTGACCTGTCCACGTTTGATATTCCTTCTTTCTCTTTTACCGCATATTCAGATCATTAGCAAATCCTGTCTAGTGAATCTTAGAATTGTCATCTGTACACTGATGTCCTAATCCAGGCTCTGTGTCGCTTCCCCTGGACTATATCAATAGCACTTTTTTTTTTTTGAGACATGATCTGGCTTTGTCACTCAGGCTGGAGTGCAGTGACGCAGTGTCAGATCACTGCAGCCGCTGCCTCCTGTGCTGAAGGGGTCCTCCCACCTCAGCCTCATGTGTAGCTGGGACTACAGGCATGTGCCACCACTCCTGGCTTATTTCTTTATTTTTTGTGGAGGCGAAGTCTTGCTGTGTTGCCTAGGCTGGTCTCAAACTCCTGGGCTCAAGTAATCCACCTGCTTCTGCCTCCCAAGGTGCTTGGATTACAGGCATGATCCACCACACCCGGCCTTCAATAATAGCATCTTAACCGGTGTCCCTGCCTCACTTGCCTCAAGACAGCCAGCAGAATGGGCCACCTGAATCATAAGCCAGATCTTGCCATTCCTCATGGCAGAAACTCCAGAGTGGTTCCATGTCTTACTAAGAATAGAAGCCAACGTCTTCTCAAAAGCCTGCCATAGCTTTGGTGATCTTACTTCCCCAACTCTCCTTGAACTCAGTTCTCACCACTCCTTCTCTTGCACACCGAGCCCTTGTCATACTGGCCCCTTGCTGTTTATCATATAAGCTGCGCTTGCTCCCAGCTTGTGTTTTTTGATATTACTCTTTCCTCTTCCTTTAATGCTCTTACCCGATTTTTTTGTGGCTTGCACCTCAGTCAGGTTTCAAATATCACCACACCACACGGGAAGAAGCGCTCCCTGACTATCCCACATAGAAGAACACCTTCGCATTCACTCACAGCTGCTTACCTAACCTTACTTTATATTTAGAGCACTTCTCACCAGTGATGTTTTTAAAGTTTTTAAAATCATTTTCTTTCTAAACAGGCTATCACCAAATAAAAATTTTGTGAAAGCAGAAATTAGTCTTAAATTTTTACTGATGTGCATTCTACATCTAGAATGCAATCTGGCACCTAACAGGTTCTTAATTAATATTAAGTGAATTACTGAATGATTTGACTGATTAATGAGCTACATTAATATCTATAATGTATTTCAAAGTATAGATAAAACGTAATTTGTCTATTCACCTATTGAAGATCTTTGTTTGTCTCTAATATTTTACTGAGTTAGAAGAATATTAAAATTTTAAATTTGATATGTGCTGACATGGTACCCTCCAAAAAGACATATCATTTGTGTCTTTGCATTACTGAGTATTTTTTATCCATGGACATGTTATATATCTTACATTTATTTGGATTTCCATTTAGCTTAATTATATGAATTTTATTTGTATATGTGCATAGATTTGATATTTATTCATAATACAGCTTTTCAGTAAATATGCAAGGGATATTTATGGTTTTCATCAATGCATATCTTCCAAGGAAGCAGAGGGAAACAGTTTTTAGTGTGTGAAGAATTTCCACTAAAGTTACAGAAATTAGGTTTATTTCTGTTTAATATTTGTACTCCTAGTGTTTTCTTAATTCAGTTTTGGTAAATTTCCAGACTAATGGCAAAAAATGAATGTATGATATTAAAATAAGATACTATGCTGATGCATTTGCAGAAGTAGACAGAAATTTAAAAATAAAGGTTGGGGTTGGTACTTTTTATTGAATAATCATTATTTTAACCTTCATGGATGGAATTCAATGACTTGAAAATATATATAATGAACAAAAACTCATTATCCATGTCAGTAAGTCTAATATTTCCTACCTTCTAACACATTATGCTAATAACTTTTCAGATGAATGCATTTTAATTAAAAACAGTTGTCAGTTGAAAAGCATTACTCACAAGTAGGAACAAATACAAACTGGTTTTTGTGATATGAAAAATGCTTTGAAGAAATCAACTGAGGAATCATTTGTTGGTAGCTCGGAGGGATAAAAAGTGTTTAGAACACATCCTTTTTTATAGTTATATGAATTTGTATTCAGTGTGAAATGGAGTAAGCATGCCCTCTGAATTCCTGAGTAAATATTTCAGCAGATCAGTGTCAAAAGGTTGCTTAATTGAAAAATGTTCCATAGTGTAAAAGAACATGAGGCGAAATTTTAGAGCATCCTTTAATAAGTATGAATCTCTTCACAAGTATATTCCTAAGCCTTCTGAAAAAATAACGATCCATAGGCTAGAGAAGTGGTTTACAGATTGGTAATTACAAGAAAATTATCCCTTCATATTCTCCCCTCTTCCAGTAAGTTGTTGAGAAAGCACTCATAAGGGACACATAGGTCATATTTACTAATCCTTATGTATGAGTTAGAAAGTTTAAGTGTGCCCAGGTAGCTATGATCCATTCAACTGACTAAGATACTGTTAGCCCAGCAGAATTCAAATGGAAACAATAACACAGTTACCCCAAAGCTGGAATACAACTGGCAGGGTTTTGGGGTTCTGGGAGGAGAACTGATGGACTCAGCTGGCATTTTCGTTCCTTCTAATTAAAGGTTATGACTTTGAAACAAAAAGATGATATGTGAAGTGAACAGCATGCTACAGAGCTTCGAATTCCTTAAAGAGAGGCTGCTGTCAAGCTAGGAGAGACATTTTACAAAGATCTGGAAGCATTTATTTGGCAAGATAATTTGATCTGAAAGACATTAAAATAAATTTAATAAAAAGAGAGAAAAAGTTGCCCCAATACACAAACCCTGTGATTGAAGAGAAAACTAAAATATATAAAAAGTCTGAACCAATTGATGAAAAAAATTAAAATTGGATGAGGTAAAATACTTACAGACTTAACTAAAAGTATATTGAACAAAGCAGGAATGTGCTAAGTGATTTGGAAACTTTTAAAATAAGTATTTACAAGGAATCATTGAAGAAAATTTGGTGAGCAGTAATATAATGACATTAGCGAATCAAAATATGAGATCCAAAAAGGATTGATATCTACAAAGTTGCTGAGGATTTGAAGATAAAAAAGAGAAAAATAAGTGTTGACAATGTTGGATGGTTAAAGATGTAACTATGCTAGACAGAGGTTCTCAATTTAATTTTTAAAATTTGGAAAAAATGAAGATACAAAATGAGACTTCTCATATCTGAAAACCTTTTTATATATGCAGAAGCAAGCTTTACTTAGTTTTAATAAAACTTGTCTACTTCACAATGTAGATAATTTGTAGCTGGGAATATATCAGAGGCTCAGATAATCTTGTAACTGATAAGCATATTAGAAGTTACTAAATTTCAGTCAGCTGTTAATTTCTGTCAACTTAGCTCTGATTCGTGTTGTGAAATAATGGAATCCTTGAGAGTAAATAATCAAGTCATATTGGTGTTCTTAGAAGTTAAGAAAATAAGAAGACTAGAAAAATTTATAATTTTATTAATTTTTAGTTAGCCAAATAAAGAGAGGTATCCTAACGACCCATGACCCACATGTATTGAAAACATATTGTTATATGTTTCTTTTTACTTATTTGGCATTCCTTTTTATTGCCAAATACTATTCAATTGTGTGACTATATCACATTTTATTTGTGCATTCATCAGGTGATGACATTGGGTTGTTTTCACTACATGTGGAGATACCCCCAGACTGAAATATTTGACCAAAAGACATAGAGAAAATGTGGTAGAGTTGTGCCTCATAGCAACTAGCTTAACAGAGTTCCTCAAGTGGGAACTCCCACAGAGTTCTCAGCAGTGGGAGTTGATAGGGCTGTACTTTATATGTTCTAAAAATGTGTCTCAACTACTCATTGAATATTAGATTCTTTTTCCATGTTCTACTATTGTGTCTTCTCTAAGAACTTGACTGTCAGTTCTGCCATTTGCTGAATCTCTCTGACTTTGGGATATTAGACTCAGCTTTTGTAAAACTCAGTCTCCTTATATGTAAAATGTGAATAATAATATTGCCTACCTCATAAGATTTTTGTGAGGACTAAAGTTTACAATGCATGTAAAGTCTCTAGAACAGTGGTTTCATTCATTCAATAAATATTATTAATATTGATTACAGTAACATTTATTTCATGATTTTTCATTTTCTTGCACCAGTTATTTGCATGGTATTCTTACTGTTAGAGCTTTTATATCACCCCACAGAGACTCTGTACACATTAACAGTCCTTCATTCCTCCATCCTCAAGACCTAGTTAAACAGTAATCTACTTTCTGTTTTTATAGATGTGCCTATTTTTGGCATTTTATATAAATGGAATGATACGATATTTGTGGGCTTTCGAGCCTGGCTTCTTCTTCTTAGCTTAGTTATTTCAGGATTCACCCAGGTTGTGTGATTCTTTTTACTTATTTGGTATTTTTTTATTACCAAATACTATTCAATTGTATGACTGTATCACATTTTATTTATGAATTCATGAATTGATGACACTGAGTTGTTTTCACTTCTGTCTAGTATGAGTAATGTTGCTGTGAACATGCATGTACAAGCTTTTATGAAGAGCATGTTTTAAATTCTCTTGAGTATATGCCTAAGAATGGAATGCTGGGTCATTTGGTAATGCTGTATTCAACATTTTGAAAAATTTCTACTGTTTTCGAAAGTGCCAGTTTACATTCCCACCAGAAATGCTTGAGTGTTCCAATTGCTCCACATTTTCACCAATACTTATTATTGTCTAGTGTTTGTTTGTAGGCATCCTAGTGCGGGTGAAGTGGTTTTATATTTTGGTTTTGATTGTGTTTCCCTAATGGCTAATGGTGTTGATAGCTTTTCATATGCTTATTAGCCATTTGTCTATTTTCTTTAGAGAAATAGCTATTCAAATTATTTGCCCATTTTAAAATTAGGTTTTTTTTTTTTTTCTGTCGTCTAGTTGGCAGAATGCTTACATATTCTGGATACAAGTCCTTTATCAGATATATGAATAACAAGTATTTTTCCCTCTTCTGTGGGTTGTTACTTTCTTCATGGCTTAATTTGAAGCACAGATATTTTTACTTTTAAAGTATAATTAATCTCTTTTTATTATGGTGTTTTCCTATTGATGTCATATCTAAGAAATCATTGACTAATCCCAAGAGACAAAGATTTAGTTCGATAAATTCTTTTAAGATGTTTATAGTTTAGCTTTTATATTTAAGTCTGTGAACCATTTTTCATTAATTTTTGTGTATGGTGTAAGAAGGGGGCCTGACTCATTTTTCTGCATGTGGATATCCAGTTGTCCTGATTTTTTTCAATAATAAATACATTGCTCATGAAATAGAAAAAAAAAATCAAAACCAAACAACGAAAAAGACAAAAGAGAGAACCATTTCTGCTTGAAGAGGTTAGGGAAAACTTACTTAATATGTAGTATTTGATAGTTTCCCAAAGTGTGAATAGAATTTGGATAAGGAGAGAAACATATTAGAGCAAGAGAATTATAGGCATAGCTGGAAAAGAGAAAGTACCAAAAAGTTAAAATAACTATTTCATTTTGGCAATAGCATACAGAGAACCTGGAACCTAACCATAAACACACCCTGAGAAAGTGAAACAAGTTCAAGGAATGTCTTTGGGAAGTGTCTCGGAATTATTGTACCCTGGAGGCAAGTGAGCTGGTACATCAGTGAACCAGTTCTTTAGGGTACTTTGGTTAAGGACTGTTTTGAAGTATGTGGCGTACGTTTAGTTGATGTGCCTGGCATCTGAGATCTGATACAGAGTGGAAAGTGGCCTTGGATAAATGATTTTTTAATTGGAGGTGAGAGCCATTAATGAGTTGGTAGTGAGTATCCTCACCTTCTTGTCTAAGCTTATTTCTGGGCACATCGCAATCTGTTAGCCAGTTCCAGAGATCTCTGTGCCTCAATACTCCCTGGGTGCGACCCAAGTTTGTCTGCCTATTTTGCCACTTTTGGCAATTGCATCAACCTTCCCTCTTATAGTTAAGTATTGCCATCTGGCCTCTGCTATTCTTAAACCTCATCATTTCTACTGAAACTAGGGAAACATTTCATAAGCAGATCCTACCCCAATCTTCAAATATAGTCTACAGAGTACAAAAATGAGTTTTCATGATAGAGTGTTCTCATTAGCACATTTATCTTTTGCTTTAACGAAGAGATTGTCTTTAGGACCATCACAGAAACATAGCCAGCTGGTGGATTCTCTAGTGTTATTTAATAAATCCATGCTACTGTATCTTGGAATCTTTTCATTCCTTCATCAAAACTGTATACAGGTATTTTCTTATCTCTTTTATTCTAGGCCATCATTTTATCTACCTACTTCCAGGAAGCATACTAATAGCATATCATAGCTGACTTCAGCTGCTCTTAAATTTTGAGTCATACATGAATAATCTCATATCAATCAACTCTGTCTTATCCTACCCGGCTTCCTATCCTTCTCTGCCTTTCCATTGATCTTGAGATCCATTCCCAAGCATGTTTCCCAGTTCTTGCCTGTTCATATTAGCCAGGCCCTGCAGTTCTTTTGACGAATAATTTCTTCGCTCACAATGAAGGAAGAAAACATTTATAGCTCGATTAAATTGAGAATTGATGCTAATGATTGGCCTAGAAGTCTTAGGAAAAGAGGGAAGGGAGAGACTGAAGAGGGCAGGTTTCATCTTGCCAGGCATCTGAGGTAAGGCCTCTGAATGTCCCCCAGGTAAAGAGAGGCTACTGTCCTCTAGCAAGAGTGATTGAGCCACTTTTGCAGGCTCACAGGTTTTAGGGAAATCTGGGACTCAAGTTGTCAAATATATCTATTCATCTCTGTGCTATAACTTAGAACCTTATCTTTCTGTCACTTAAGAGGTAAATGAGACTGCAGATTCATTCTCCTTTCTAGTTTGGTTCATTGCACAGTCAGAATCTGATGTTGATTGCATTCGTATTTGCCTTTTGGGTACAGAGAAAAATGTCTTTATAAAAGCCTTGTATTTCACACCAGACTCTGACTTGGAGGTCACCTAAATTGAGTGACTTTGAGTAAATTTTTTACTTTGCTTAGTACATCGATGGCACTTAACAATGACCACTGTCTTTATAACTTCCTTTATCACTACAGAAGAGTGACTCCAGTCCTAGATACATTGCATAAACTGGTACAGTCTTTCTACCTGTGTGATACTTTAATTGACCACAGGTAAGAATGTTAGCAATTGAGATACTTCAGGATGTCAGCCGTATTCACCATCCCACTTGCCACCAGTGGAGCCCTTGTTACCATTTGGTCAGTAAGTAATACAAGCACTAGGATACCTGCTTCCTAGAATAATTTTCATACCAATTGTTTTAGTTGCAGTTTCCCCATAGCTGATGCTGAGATAAGAATTTAGGTAGTTTATTTGGGAGATTTCAGGGAGCGTGGGTTGGGTAGGGGAATTGATACGGAAAACGGATGGCTGCAATAAAGGGTGCTTTATTAAGCTCCTCAACATCATGAATAAGTGGAGCCTAATCCTACCAAGACATTTGAGGAAATTGCATAAAACATGTCTCATGTACTAAATTCCATGAATTATTTGCTGCGGGCTTTTCCTCTAGGGATGTTGATTTCTCAGCACTTTCTGACCTGATGTGTACACAGAGAAGCCTTCTGCGGTTTTGATGGAGAAAAACACCCAGTGTTTTTTTGATGGAGAAAAAAAACACAGAGCTGGTGTTAGAGCACCCTGAAAGGTCTAAGGAAATGAGCAGAGCTCCAATGGCATCTCCCACAGAAAAGTGAAATTAATGTTAATTGATGTCAGACCACAGACAGCATCGAATGCCATTCAAGGAAGTATTTAGACCTGATGTTCTCTAAAGCAGAAACATAGCATGATACGAATTGTGCTTAGGATAGTTACACCGAACCAGTGTGTAGAATGGATTGGAGAACAGAAGCTGGAGCCCAGAGTGTCGTGGTGGAGGGATAATAATGATGATCTTCATCCTGTTTTCAGTTTTCACTGGGAATCGCTCCCAGTTCTTGTTCTAAACCCACTTTTAGACGACTTCACCAGATAGTATTCTGAGCCTGCTCCAGCAAGAGAATTTCAAAAGAATTGAGAATTTAGTCAGAGAAAATTTGCACTGTCCCCTTTAAACTTAAATGTGTGTTTTTTTTTAGCTAAAACAAATTAGACTCATTTGGTCAGAAACAGCCTTATATAGAGAGAACCAACATTGTCCTTGCCTGCACTTGCTAATTTACCATCTCATTTATTCACCTCCAAGTGCCCTTTGAATCTCATTTAGTAATTCATCATTCTCTGTAGAGGTTTACTAAAGAAAAAGAAATAGAAATTAGGCAAGTAAGAGAAAAACGAATGAAAAGGGGGGAGCATGCCAGGCACGGTGGCTCACACCTGTAGTCTCAGCACCTTGGGAGCTGGAGGCTGGTGGATGGCTTGAGCCCAGGAGTTGGAGACCAGCATGGAAACATGATAAAACCCTGTCTGTACAAAAAGTACCAAAATTAACTGGGCATAGTGGCACGTCGCTGCAGTCTCAGCTGCTTGGGGGCTGAGACAGGAGGGTAGGAGGATGGCTTGAGCTCAGGACGCAGAGGTTGCAGTGAGCTGTGATAGTGCCTGGCAGACAGAGCAAGACTCCATCTCAAAAGAAAAAAAGGAACACTAAAGAGCACTTTTCTGAATAATCTCAAACCAACTTAAAAGGGTAAAAGCTAAGCAAAGAAAATGTTTTCATTTGCTCAGCCCTAATCTAGTAATAGTGCATTTATTTGTTACTTTCACATAGAACACCAATAAACCGAGACAAATTAGGCTAACTCAGATTTCCAGCCTGTCATGCACAAATTTAATCCCCTGCAGATTTTTAGCCACATTTAACTATTTCTGGGACTTATCCACAAAACCCCTCTTCTTTTCACCTTTCCAATGTTAAGGACTTTGTTACTGGGTCAACTGCGGGTATAATCAAATTTACCAATTTTTCTTTTTATATTATGTACTTCAGATTTTTACTTAAGGTGTTTTATCCAGCCCTCATTTGCTGGGAAAAGCAGCAGAGAAAGGATTACAGAGTGCCTACATAAACTGGTTATGAGTAACACGTAAGCAAGGAACAGCAAACTGCAGAAGGCCGCAGGAGGCCTCTGAGGAGGAAGGCCTCTCCAAGCCTCATGTTCCCATGCAGGGTGACCTCGGCTCTGTTACCATTAACACTGGCTCAAGGACGTAAAACCCCTTCACAGCACTATGACGTAGCCAGACTTGCAGGCTCCTCGTAAGGCCCCTGTTCCACCAGCTGCACGTAGATAATAAGCTTAAAGATAACCACATGTTCCTGTTTTGTGAAACTCCCAAACTGCCCCTGTTACCAATGCTTAGGATGACACACCAGTCCCGGCTCACTGATTCACTCCAGCATCACGCCACCCCTACCCTGCAGATCAAAGTGCTTGTAACCAATAAACAGTGTGGACGATCAGAGCTCGGGGCCTTCACTGTCTTCTCCAAAGTAATAAGTGCTGGCTCCCTGGTCCCCCTTTCTGTCTTAATCTGTCTTTTTCTCTTTCCTTTGTCACCATGGAACACGGGGTACCCATGGGTGATGTAGGGCTGGTTCCCTACACTCGTTTAGAGACGTTTGTTTATACTATGTATTAATGTACAATTTTACATTTCATATTTAAATCCGTATTCTTTGAGGATCAGTCTTTTTATAAGGGTTTATGTAGAGAGGCAGTTACATTTTTCTCCATATAGTAAGCCAGTTTTCTACTGAACAACCAAAATAGTTGCTCTGTGATTTTGTATGTATACTTTACGTGATATTTACTTCTCATATAAACATGGGCTTGTTTGAACTCTGTATTCTGTTTCATGATCCGTTGCTCTGTTATTGTGTTAGTGCACAAAATTTTATTATTATGGAATTATAGTTTATTATATTTCAGTGAGACAGGTTATTCCAGGAGCTTTTTTATTGAAAGAGTTAGGTATTATTGAAATGTCATTCTTTTCTGTAAATTTTAGATTAAATGTACTGAGTTTTTAAAACATATTAAAGTGGTATTTTGATTAGAATTAAATTTATAGATAAAACTCAGGGAAACTATTACAGCATTAAAGCATCCCCTCAGTAATATGGATTATAGTAACCCATCCAAGGGCATCAGATATGCTTTCCTTTGTTCAGAAGGTCTTGTGAGACTCTTAGGGAGCCAGCTGGCAAAGCAGACATGTGGGTTGAAAGGACTCAGTCCTAGTGCCATAGAGCAGAGTATAGGAAAATGCCTCTGAAGCTGAGAGACGATGACTTAATGATTACTCAGATAGGAATTTACTGTTCATTAAAAATTTGATTGAATTTCTTTAAGTTCACTTGCCTAGAGATTTGACGTATATATGTATCTGCTCCCAAATTAGTTTACACCATGTTTTTATTGTTACTATTATTACTTTTTACAGGGGGGAGACTTGTGGATTTTTTTTGTAGTACCTAAGGTTGTTATATATTTATTATCACAATTATATGAATTTTCCACAATCAGTTAAGGATACTTTAGTTTTCTATGCTTGGAAACTGTGTTTCTGATGAGATTTATGCTTATACAAAGAAAATGACATATTTTTATGGTCCCGCAAAGAAAATAACATTCTCCTTTCTTTTTTGTGTTCAAGTAGAAAAATGCAGTTTTTCTACTTTCTCAGATATATATAAATATTTATTTTTCTATTAACTTATAAACTATTGCATTTACCTTAACTTTTGTTCTAATATTTTCTATGTTAAGTATATGTTAGATCCTTAAAATACACTGACTTTGAATGTAAGCTTCTTGTCTGTGGGAACCATATGTAATTATATGTAGGATTTAGCGTAATTCTGTGTCCTTTTAATTTGTAATAACTTAGGAAAATAACATTTTCTTTGTGTAAGCATAAAAACTGTGAAAAATCTGAACATTCCTAAGTCATGAAGAAGAAAGAAAATTCACTAATAATCCCCTCTTTGAAAAATAATCACTGTTATTTCAGGTTTTGAAGAGAACTTTCCTCTCTTTGTGTTTTGTGTGTGTGCTTCTATACTGTGAATACACACACATACATGCACATTATGTAACATAGGTTACATAATAAATTATGTGATGCATAATTTTAGATGATACATAATATATATGACTTAATGTATTATATGACTATGTTTCCAAATTTTTATAGTGTACTTATTTTTTTATAATTAATTTTTTGATTTGCTAGTATATTATGAATACTTGTTTCAAGTCATTGAATGTCTTTTTCACACTTAATTTTACTGACTGTATGACATTCTGTCATTTCATTTTTCCACAATTATTTTTCAAAAGTTATTATCTCATGGTAAACTTAAAATTGTGTGCACTAGCATAATGCCCAGTGAGTCACGTGATGTTTGCAAGCTTCGGCTAAGTAATCTGGTAAGTCTGTGTTTGCCTGAGTCATCTCGATACCTCTAAAATGTGATGGCTAGGTTAGGGAATTGCTAAAAGTGTATGTATTTTACATCTTATGCGATATATAGAATCATGACTTGAGCAGGAGTAGCTCTCCCATTAGTAGAAGCATTCAGAATTATTTTAGTTATAATTTAAGATTACTTATTATTAATTTGTATATTTATCAAATATTAACCGACTCTCATCCCTGGTGTGGGACCATCCTATGGGACACTTGTGTGGGAAGGTCTGTGATGAAAAAGACAACATCCTTGCCCTAATAGAGCTTGCATTCTACTTAAATTTATCTTAATTCAAAGCCTTCATGTGCTCCAACATAACGTTTCACATTCTTTTGGTGTTGATTCTTCTTTTACTTTGTAAACTCAGATGAGTCAATTCCATCTTTTAAATCAGCTTCCTTATCCATAAATCAGGATAATATGCTTCATTCTCCATTCTCTATAACATACAGGAATAAAATTAAATGTGGTTTGTGAGATTATTTTTTTCTGTGCTTGTTATATTTGGAAGTCCTATGTCACCTAGTATGGTATTCATATATCATTGAACATAAGATGAGGTAATTAAGATGCATATTTGTAATCCCTTTATTTAGAAATCCTATAAATCTTCAAAGATAATATTTGCAGTATTTTACTCATTGTTTAAGTAAGATTCTCAATATTTTAAGCCATTTAGGGCCTTTGGAAATACAGAAGATAAATTTTTTAATGATTTTAATTATCAGAATATGTGACGGTTTTATGGAATGATCTATTCCTTCTTAGAATTTCTTTATTGCTATATATATTGTTCCTGTTAATAGGACAAATCCAACAAAGGTAAAATATTTAATTGTAAAACTTACTTTTACTCAGCAGTTGACTTCCAGATACACCAGTGAATTCTTACCTTTTTTATTAAATATCTTTGTCGTGCTCATAAAGAATTTTTCCATTTG
>PVKP010044353.1:0-16717 GCA_004027715.1 Plecturocebus donacophilus | reverse complement strand
GGGAGAGCTCCTGATACATGGAAAGTCCTGGATCAGTTTCACAGGCTGACACAACTGAAAGAGACCAGACACAAAAGAGTTTACCTATAACTCCCTTTATGCGAAGTTAAAAACAGCAGCACAATTTATGAAAATGGAAGTATGCAGAGAAGATACTTCAAGGAGTAATCAATTAGCAGGGGGCACAAGACAGGTTTCTGGGGTTAGGGACAGCCTCTGAGCTGAGTGGTGTCATATTCATTTCTACAAATTCATTAAACCATAAATATAAATTTGTGCACTTTACTGTGTTTATCTTCAGTTAAAAGACTTACTAAAAAAATTGTTGGTGAATATTTTTTAGTGTGTACATTAGGAGCAGACTTCATATGTACAAGAGAAAAGAGGGAAAGTAAAAAGAAACGTCTTCACCGTGACTGAAGGAGCCTCGGGGGACATAGGAAAGGTTCTCATTGGGCTGTACATAGATAGGCAATTATTTCAACTTCAACCAAAATGGCAAAAATTGGAAGCAACTTGAAGGTCCCAAACTCAAGTATTTTTAAATAAATTATGTTATAAAAATATAATGAAATATCATGCTTCTTTGTAAACAATGTTATTAAAGAAGCTTTAACCATATGGATAATTCCCATAGGACTGTGAGAATATAAATTTAAAAATCAGTATATGAAATACACACACACACACACACACACACACACACAGACACACATATGCATTAGAAAACTATCAGAATTTCAACTATGGTTATTTCTGAGTTACAGACTTAGAGATAATCTGTGGCTTTTTTTGCTTTAAACTACCTTGAAGTTTTTTCATATTTCAAAAATAATATTGCATATATAATCAAGAACAAAATTTTTCTTTTTTATTCTTTTGTTTTTTGAGACAGGGTCTTGTTGTGCTGCCCTGGCTGGTCTTGAACTCCTGGGCTCAAGTGATCCTTCTGTTTCGGCCTCCCAAAGTGCTGGGATTACAGGTGTGAGCCACTGGGCCCAGCCCAGAAGAAGAAAAATATTTTCAACGAGCCCAGAGTAGGGCGAGGACAGTTTTAAAGTTATTATTCTAATTCATGAGCTTTACCATGGGAAATAAAATATCCTCATAATCTGAGAAAAACGCAACCATTTCAGCTACTTTTTGGGGAAATGAATTTTTTAAATAAACTTTAAACAACCTCATAAATAGGACAATGTTTCTTATCTCTACTGTATGATAGAGGCAACAAATGGGAAACCGAAAACTGTCAGTATAAACATTTATGGTGAATAAGATGATTCCGCTGATGAAGATGTTTACAATAGACGTTCTTTCAATCAGCATTTGCTTATCACCTATTCTTTGCCCAGCACTTACTGGCAGCAGGTATACAGGTAATCAGATCATCATGTCCTAGAGGATTGTGAAATACAAACATCATCAGAAAATCACATAAATTAAAATAAAACCCCTATTCTGATACATACTATGAATGAGAAAAATAATAATAAATCTCTAACAACAAACAACAGGCTTCCAGCCATTTACCTAAATCCACAAAGCTGGCTTTGAATTGCCAGGCACATCTGCTGCCTTCCCAGTAAATCTGACACATATGTTTTACACCTGGTCAATTCCCGTTTTTCTGGCGGCGTTGGGTTGGGAATGAATTTAATCACATGCATTTGAAAACTACTGGAATCCAAACCAATGCTCAGCACCTGCAGGGGCTCAGGAAGGATGGGTAAGTTTCCCTTATTAGAAGAAAATGAGGGTACAGGTCCAGATTCAAGAGTAATTGTCTCCTGCCGGGTGGGGTGCCTAGGGCTGGAGTGCCGGACAGAAAAGAGGACTGGATTGAAACCCAGTGTCAGAGAACTGCCTAGACCAACAGACAGTTAATTACTGACAACGCCCTGGGTCTAATAAGTTCATAGATTGGCACCGCAAACCCCTGGGCAAACCATTTGGCACCGTGGCAAACCCCTGCGAAATGCCACGGGATTGACGTAGGGAGTGTGTGTCAGTGACCCGCAGAGCCAGCTCAGACAGGAAGGACTGCAGGAATGAGCCCTGGGGGCACGTTGAGGGTGACCTTAGGTAGCTGCCACAGCCTGCTGGACACCCTCCGGGAAGCCAGGCTGGACTGGAAGCCTCGGGGCCAAGAGAAGGCAGGGAATCATGTTCAATGCTCCTGTGCGGCTCTGCACCCTGCAGAAGGAACTCTCAGCAGAAAGTAGAGTTTCAGAAACCAAGGGAGGTGGGGAAGCAGTGAGCACAGTGTGCCCCACCTGGATCATGGGCAGTGCGTGGGAGGGAAGTCGTGCTTGAGTCTTTGAAAGCAGCTGTAGGGATGCCACCATACAGGAGGAGGCAATTACCCTCAAATCCTGGACCTCGTCCCTCATTTTCCTCTATATCCCGCTCACACTATGTTACAGGTGGTCGTGAGAGCCATTTCTTCCTGGGTCTCTTCCCAGGTGTGAGAGATCCCAGGTCCACCATACCCCTCCTGCAGCAGTCCTGGGGCTCTGTTGGATGACGCCATCCTCTGTGATGCCACAGAAGTGCCCGTCGCAAGCTGCCCTCTATCCAGACGTGCAGGTGACACCACACCCCCGTGCAGCAGGGTGCAACACTCGAGGGAGGCCTTGGCTCCATGACTCCCATGCCCGCAAGCCTGAACCCATGTGTGCATGCGTTTGAAGGGAGTTCATAGCATGCCACGTTCCCAGGAACATCCCCCTCGCTAACCAATAACACAGGATGACAGGATAGACGTCAGTTATTCAGTGTCTCCCCCCGCTCCTCTGAGCATGCCCCAGAGCAGTGGGAGCAGAGCACATTTGTCCTGCCCCGCTCGCCCCAGGTTGTCACTGTGGGATGATTGACAGCTGTCTGACAGAGCCCTGATCTGGAGGAACAGGCTGTGCGGAGCTCTGTGCCGACAAGTGCACTTTGATTCAGATTCTGCTAACATTTTCTGAGCTTCTTCCACGTGTCAAGTGTCAGGCGGGGCTGAGCCCTTCCCTGATGGATGCTGAAATCCTTCTGTCTGGCAATCCTCTGGGACAGGAATTGCAGCTAGGACAAATGGAAGCCTTCATGTTTGCAAAGGCACCACCAGAATAGTTTTTAAAGAATCAGACGGGTATGGCCCTGAATATATGGGTTCAGAAAAACCATAAATATATCCTAAGTGTGAGAGCGTTCAGTCTTCCCAACAGACCAAATGCTGTGTTAACCATGGTCAGGCAGTTCAGCCCTGATTTCTGGGCCAGGGGGGTACAGAGCTTCTTCAGAACAGCTTCCCCTTAGGGACACTGGCAAAGCTTATGAGGTGGGGCTCACCGCACAGGGGTGTGTCCAATCCATCTGCCCCAAAATGCTAAGACACTGAAAATGAAGACAGTATCTCCCTCAAGACCAGATGCACCCAAGACAGGCGTTTTCTAATCAGTGCAGCGCTCACTTGTGCTGGAGACACAGATGCATTTTCCCCGTCACTGTCACTGATGCAGATGTCTCCTGGGATTGGCAGGTGCCCAAGTATGAACAGCAGCTGTGAGAGCTGTCCTGTTGAAGAGTTTGAAGTTGTGGCCCAGACCCTCATTTAGGAGATGCTCTGACGTAAAATGCTGAATTTCGTGGTGGGGAGGGGAACAGATGTGGGACCCTTGGATGACAACCCAAAGTTCCCAAGACCAACTTTCATTTCACAGGTGCATGGGCAGGGAGAGGAGACAGGGTCTGCTCCTGGGAGGGGCATCAGTGGTGGTTTCATGTTTCAGGGTGCACATCACCTGCCTGAAACGCCAATGCCAGCTTCAGGAAGGCAGGGGAGGATCGTGATGCGCATGGGACGTGGGCTACTTTTACTTAGGCATTTATAAAAAATGAGTCATTTTTTTTCCCTGTAATTTCTCTGCATAAAAACATCAGGCCCTT
The DNA here is from genome assembly GCA_004027715.1 of Plecturocebus donacophilus. NCBI lineage: Eukaryota > Metazoa > Chordata > Mammalia > Primates > Pitheciidae > Plecturocebus > Plecturocebus donacophilus. The sequence continues at coordinate 12,787 of PVKP010044353.1, read as the reverse complement.
GTGGGTAACCTGAAGCCCTCTCTGCCAATTCCTGCTTTGTGAGCTGCAGTCAGGAGCTCACTTGCTCCAGAGAGGTCACTATAGAGACCTGAGGAGAAAGTAACTCAGAAAGATTTTCACAGCACGGAGAGCCACTCTATTCCTCCCCTCCACCAGGCCCTCGTGTGTTCAGAATAGCCTTGGGTGAAAGCCCAGATTGGTTTCCTTAGCAAGAAAAGGTTCTAGAGACAAAGGCAGCATGAGACATCTGATGCAGAGACGGCCAGGGCCGCAGGAGGTTCCACCTGCCTGAAAGGTGTGCCTAGGAGCTTCTAAAAGACCCTGAACTTCCCTCTCAGCTTTGCCTGCCCTCACCAGAGCACCTGCTGAGAACCACACGTAGTTCCAAGCAAATACCCCTGAACTTCTTATCAAGTTAACAGAAAACAGGGCTCTGGAAGGAGAGCTGTGCTTATCAGGAGCGGCCGTGGAGGACAGAGGTGACCTGGCTGGAGAGTGGCTGATCAGCAGCCTCGTGTCATAAAGTACTCGGTGGAAATGACACTGGATCTCTAGACATCCAGCAAAGCTGACATCCCTGAGAGCAAACACTATGCGGGCACTCGGCATTCAGAACGCTTCTATTCTCAGGCTTACAGGCATGAACACTCACCTGCATGCCAGGCCTGTCACTATCTGCATTTTCTAGAGAAGGTCACAGGGGCTCAGAGAGATTCAGGATCTTGTCCAAGGAGTTTGAGCCCAGTGCGCCAGACACCCGAGCCTGGGGTCACCACAACACCCTACTGCCTCTGAAAGTGAGCAGGGCACACTCAGTGGCGCGCATTTAAGATAAATTTTATCAACCTCAAACTTACGCAAAGTGACTGTGAGTGACAGATTGTCCGGAGCAGCTCCGAAGCAACATATGCCTGCTGTTATGTGACCAGGTGTTCTCATGTTTGGTCTGAAAAATAGGACGAACATAAAAATCGTTTCTTAGACAAGACATCCTTTGGTCTGAGAAGTCAAGTGCTAAGAGCAGAAGCTCAATGTCATTTGAGGTCCCAGAGACTCATTTGCAAAAATGTTAGCCCATGTGCCCCGTCCTGCGTTCAGACAGCTTTCTTTTTTGGAGGCGTGAAGATGCACTGGTCTCAGAATGGTTCCTGTGAAATTCCAGGTAGCCAAGAGGACTCCACTGTGTGCCTCTGTCACTTAACAAGCTCAGTCAGACGCCTTTGAGGGACTGACAAAGGTGCTGCTCAAGTGTCATGGGTGTCCCCTTAGTGGGCACCTCAAACACCCTTGAGGTGGACTCACCCTCCTCTGTGATCCCCATGGCACTGCCTTCCATGGGCCCCATGTCAAGGCCCCCCATGGGCCCTATTCTGAGGCCCTCTGCAGGCCGCGTGCATCAAGGATTTTGGCTCCTTGTTGCTGCTGTAACAAATGACCACACATTCAGTGGCTTGCAGGGCACAAATCCAGCATCTTGGTGTTCTGGAGTTGAGAAGCCCGAAATGGATCTCCCTGGGCTAACATGGAGTGGTTGCAGGCCCGTGATTCTCCTGGAGAGCCCATCTCCTGCCTCCCCAGCTCCCATGGGCTGTGGGCATTCCTCTGCCTAGTGCCCATGCCTTTGTCTTCAAAGCCAGCAGAAGTTGGCTGGGTCCCCCTCACATGGCCTCTCCCTGACCACCTCTTCCACCTCCCTCTACTGCTTACAGAGATCCCTGTTATTATGTGGGGCCCATCTGAACAATCCAGGGCCATCTCCCACCGAAAAGTTCTTCACTTAATCACATATGCAAAGCCCGTTTTGCCGCACAAGGTGACATGTTCACAGGTTGCAGGAATTAGGACATGGACATCTTTAGGGTCTATTCTGCCTGCCACAGGGTATTCCAAAGTTGTGTGTGTGGATGTGATATTGAGGCAATTGAAGATGGCATTCTTTACCTTCTGCTTAGTTATTGTTAGCATGTATATAATCTCAGACTTAATTGATCTCCTGACGCAGGGCATTAAGGAAAATTCTTGTGTTCTGAATCATGATCTTTGGGTCAAGAAGTTGGGAGACCCTGGTCCAGTCAAGGACTTTCAGCTTCCTATTAGCTTTCTGCTGAAATGCAACCACAGCCAAGGCCTGCAAGATCGTGGATGGCATAAACTGAACAAGCTGTGAGGTCTGCATTTGTAGACTCGAATCTCCCATTTACATTCCTGGACAAAGACCCCACTCCTGTTTATCACGTAATCATGAAGCCAAGCTAGGCTAGGAGAAGCGTAGCAAGAATCCCATGCACACAGAACTGTAGCCTTTCCCCCACTTCTCTTAGGAGCTGTGCCTAAGATGCCGCACTAGCACCCTCTGTTTTGTGAAAGAACTGTGTTTCTTGGATTCTAAATCACACGAGTTGGATTCCTGTTCTTGTGAAACCGTCTCAGGAAACAGGGTGGGGCACTGGAGGCCATGATGACTGTCCTAACAGACACTCTGACATCTGGCAGGAATTAGCAAGGACAGAACACAGGCTTGGTACCTGGAGCTGACAGGGAGGAGGCAGGATAGCAATGGAAGAGGCGAAGGAAAGATACTTGCATGGGCAAGCCCAGCATTCAATGATCGCAGCAAGACTTCATCCTAACAAACCTACTTAGGGCCGACTCTGCACCTGAGCAGCTTCCCAGACCTGCTCTTCTATCCCGGAAGCAGAGGGCAGCATGGCAAAGACCTGCCACTGTCTTTGACGCTGGCACATGGATGTGATTCTTCTAAGTTCTTTGCTCCTGGGTGACCCCCATTGCAGGCAGAGCCTCCTCAATGTTTGGGGAGGGGCTGAGCATACCTCTGTGTGCTTCCTCCAGCCAGCCAGCCATTTATTCATTAAACAAACATTTATTGAACAACTTCTAGAGCCAGAAATTGTGCTAGTTGCCGTGGAAATAAATTCACATGACATGCTCTCTGCTCTCTAGGTACCTGCAGTAAATTTCACTCCTGATCTCGCTAAATGTCTCTCTCTTTTTGTGTATATTTTTGTAACACTTATTGTGACTTCCAGAGCTTCTTTTGTGCTCCTTTCCCATAATTGTTTTGGGCATTTCATTGTTTTTATACCAAAGTATATTCTTCAAAGTTTCTTGTTTGAATTATTGTTTAGATCGTTTTGGACTGAGACAGACAATAATAAAAATAGTTTCCAGCACTTGCTCTTTAAAAACTTTCCTTTCTTTATAAAAATACATTGCTATAGTTTCATAAGCATTAAATAAAAGCCATCTTTTTTGTTGTTAGACAATTCATACTCAAATCTTTAGAGTGTGTCAGTGTCCCAGAGACCTTGAAGATTCCATAAAAATTTAGTTCCAAGACTATGAAAAGGAGTGAGGCTAATCTCCAATTTTTCAAGACAGTCATTCAAAAAATTTAAGCAGACCATCGATTTCTACAAGTCCCACAATGAAATATTACTAAACATATTGCTGATTCAATACAAATTCCAATCAACCAATATTATTTGCATAATTTCATTAAAATACTCATTTACAATAATGCTTTGGCAATAGGAATTCTGATGTGCAATTCAATCAAGATGCTCCAGTTCCAGCTTGCAGCAGTCAGAACTGCAGGGCGAGGGGCTTCCAGGATGGGCACCCAGAGGCACGTGAGCACAGTGGCATTGACACCACTTGCTGAGACAGCTCTGCAGGGGATGTCGAGTGACGTCACTCCAGCAAGCCTCCCGGGAAGCTAAGAGATCCATTCATACCTTCCCTAGCTAATCTTCAGAAGCAAATCTTCTAGATTCTGCTTAGCCAGCAAAGCACGAGACGTGACCGCTTCCAATATTCACAAATGCTTTTCTAGAACCGAGAGAGTTCTCCCTGATCATCACACAAACATTGTTCACTGTTTCTGAAAATTAGCCTCTGAATCTCAGACACACCCGTAAAAAGCTAGTTTAACAATTTCAACAATGAAATTAAGTAGAATGGTGGGGCCAAGAAGCTGGCCAGGACCTCCTCGCTGATTCTCTTCCTGCAAGGGACAAAGCGACTCCTTGGTAGACCAGCACTTTGGATCTGCCGGTCAAAAAATGACCCACTCCCATCCTGTGTCCACACTGATTGCAGACTCACCCTCCAGGCTCAGCTCACAGCCCACACGTCTCCCCTTCAGCCGGGGCCCTGCAGTCAGCTACACACTCCATCCACTCCAGGAAGCACTCGTCTTTATTCTCTCACAGTAGCTGCCCACCCTCAGGCCTAGGGAAACCCCTCCACCATCATCCTCCAATCCTGGTCTCGGTTGGTCTGACGTTGCTGGAGAGAGTGATGTAGCCAGGTCAATTGCCTTCATGAGGTATTCATGCTGCCTGGCCTAAGTTTGGAGGCCTTGTCACTGTCATCCACAGCTCTTGTAAATATCTCCATTTCCACTCTGCAGAAGCCACCTCTAGCCCAGGCATTTTCCAGGTAGGCCCATGCTGTTACCTGCAAAAGAACCACCTGAAAATCTCACTAGAAAACTGATTCCTAGGCCTCAAGCTGAAAAAGAATCTCTGCTTTGGCATAGCAGAAGTGGAGCCTAAGAATGTTTGTTTCTAAGCTCCCAGGTGGCAGGTGGTACTGCTGCTAGGCTAAACTTCGTTGCAAATAGCAGGGACACAGAAGGGTCCCATGCCTCCTGGACTCTAAAGACCATAAGAGTCACCTGAGGACTCCATGAACACGCAGATTCTGTTTCCGTGAGCCTGGGGCCAGCACAAGTGTCTACGTCTGAACCAACGTCCCCACTGCTACTGCTGCTGCTGGTCAGGCCGCACTTTGAAGCTCAAGTCGAGAGATGACTTCAACCTCCTGACAAAGCCCTTTCCTGTCCTCTCCCCACCTCCACATTTCAATCTATTTATACCAGCTCCTTTTGGCCTCCTCTCCAACCTGATTCTATTACGATATTATTGGCTTAGCACAGCATAAGGAGGGCGATTACAGGATATGCATCTTCCCTTTGCACATCCACGGCAGACGTCGCTAATCCATCCTGGTACTATTTTGTGCTGAGCCCAGACATAGAGACATAATCCTTCTTGCTGTCGTGTGCCAAGCAGCTCCATCCAGTCTCCCCAGCCTGTCACATGCCTTCCGTCGGGATGGCGCTCAGGGCTGTTGTGAGCTCTCCATGGCCTTATCCTGCCTCATGGGCCACCCATGCGGGTGAAGCCAGACGGTGTGCTGCCTTAGCCCAAGATCCATCACCTGTGACAGGCGGACCTCAACCGCTATTCCAGTCCCTTGCAATCCACCGACTTCCCTCTGCATTTGGGTAGCACTTGGTGTACACAGCAGCTACACACATCACATTCTTGGTTGTGCTCCAGTGTGTATATGTGTGGATTGCTATGTCATCTCCCTACATGTAAATACAACTGGATGTCAGCCACAAAACCCTCATTGCCTCTCTGCCCCCTGCACCGAATGGCTCAGAGTCTGGGACACAGCCTATCCTATTAGGAGCTGCAACATCAGCCTGATCTCAGAATGAGAAAGCACATAGATGACAACTACACCCACACCACAGCCCCCAGTATGTCACTTGATAGACAAGTAGCATAGCCATTATCTGGGGACTATTTGTTACTGCAGCAAATGAACTAATGCAGCCCTTATGCTTGTTAGGACTCAGAAAGCCTCCAGGGAAGAGACCAATCTTCCCTCTGCCTGAGAGAGGAATAGGGAGTCTAGGGAGGCCAGAAGAGCCAGCATTGTTTGGCAGATTACTTGAGGAGGATGTGCAGTAACTGGGCGGTCCACCAGATACCCCTCTTGGCAGAAGGGACAGAGGCCAGAAGAAACTGAGACTCATGATGAGATGGGCTCCATTTGGAATGGGAGGCTGCATGGAGCAAACACGGAACAAGCCCAAGAAGCCACATGAAATCCACTGGGGTTCCCAATAATTCCCAGGAGAAAGAAAGAACTTAATGGTAGAGGCGCAGAAGAAAGAAAAACGTAAGGAGGAAGGTAATAACCATGAATCGGACTACATTTTAAACCTGAATTAACGAAGACATCACAGGTTTGGAATAAACCCACTTACAAATGACTTCATAATTTTCTGTTATTAAAGAAAATGTGGGCTTTTGATAGACACAAATCAAGTTATGGGAAATGTAATAAAGCTACACTTTTTTGGCACACCCACGTTTTATAAAGGTTTTTTGACTATGAGTAAAATTTGTCTCTATACCACACATAGAGACTGGCATATTTTTGCAGGCTCTTGGTCTTAGGTGTTTGAAAATTCAAGGGCTACAGAGAAGTGAAGAATTCCCCCTGGGAAATTGACACAACACAGTAGAGATAAAAATCAAAGCGATTCTTCTTTTAGACCCAGTCTCCCCAGGAGATAGGTGCGAGCTCTTCACCTCGGAGGGAACTTGCTGCCAAGTAGTTGCAGGTGCTGAATCTCCTTTTTCCAGGAGGTACGCTGATGCTGACAAATGCTCTTTTCAAATGATTGATTCCCCAACATGTGAGAATCTGAGTTAAATCTGAACCTCACAGCACAAGCTCAGAGCCCAAGATAAAAAACTAACACTCCATGCCCTGCCTGGCCTTCTGCCCGTGTTAGAGAGGGTTCTACTTTTCAGAGCTGACTTTGTGGACACATGGAAACAGAGGATGATCTTTTTTGGCAGTTTACACAGCGGCGATGGGGCCTGCAGCCATTAAGATAAATGAGGCTTCCACGCTATTTCAGCCTCAAAGTGCACGTTCCCAACATGGCAAGCCGTCGGTTGGAGAGCGCCCCACTTGGAGGTAGGCATTGGTGGAGAGCCCTAATGAAAGACAGCATCTGACTTGAAGTGAAGGAGGCGCTGAAGGATGTGTCCCAAAGAACTGCTTGATTGGCTTGGATTCAAATGGTTTCAATAAACATTTATGATCTTAACATTGTAATTTCTTATTTCAGTGGCAGTGAATGCCTTCAGAGCTTGGGTGTTGAAGGGAGTCGTTTTAAATCGGATTGGTGAAGGCAACGAAAGATTTCCCAAGAAACACATGTGGGTACAAGGCAAGGCTGCCACCATCTGACCAAGCCCTTCAACCCCCACTTCTCTTTCTTTCATCTGGATTTCCTGGTTAAGAAAAGCAAATGTGCAAAGCATAAGGAAAAGAGAAGAGATATTAAACTGAAGAATAGGAAAGGAGAAAAGGTGACAGGTATTTGAAAATGAGAAATGTTTCCAGGCCTGACTTGCAAACTCCAATGCCATGTTTTTCTAACGTTGATGACAATCTAAAGAGACAGGGCTGGAAGGTTCCTTTAAGGTCTTGGAGGGAACTGTTACCAAATCAGAATCCTCCCACTGGGCTCACGGAGTTCTTCAGACCGACAAAGAATCAGCCGAGATGTTTGGTGTTTTATCACCCCATGAGTGTCACATGGTGTCTTTTCCAATCAATTGGAACTTGTCTCAAGAAATGAACAGGCTGTGGGAGAAAACACCACCCTACAGAGGAATAATATGCAATATTTTCTCAACACTGAAACACAACTGACCCTGTCTAGGATGTCTTTAACCACAGGGAATAATTTGGGTTGATTCTTTACATCATTCGTGTAGACAGTATTTCCTACACGAATCTTTGGAACTTCAAAGTTTTACAGGGTTTGAGCAAATTCAGCCTGTGACCATAAACTAGTGTAGATTAAGGGACAGGTTAACACACAAATCCTGGACTCAACAGCCTCCGGCTCCATCAGCTCAGATGATCACGTAAAGGACAAGTCTTCCTTTGTGCACACAAGTTAGAAGCAAGGCTTCACCCTCATCTGCTGGGGGCTAAAGAGGAGAGAAGGCAGCGATAGAGGTCTTGAGGACCCCCACATCCATTTCTCCATGGAAGAACACATTCCCATGCCACGGTGTGGCTTCCTGGAGCTGTATGGGTTTGAGGCAGTGGGATTCTAACATAGAGAAATGAGGTTACAGGTAGCCCAACTCATCGCAAAAGACAGAGGGGTGTCTGTGATGCTATAAAATCAGTCACCATCAAAAAGAACAAGATCATGTCCTTTGCAGAAACATGAATGCAGCTGGGGGCCATTATCCTGAGTAAAGCAATTCAGGAACAGAAAACCAAATATCTCATGTTCTCCGTTATAAGTAGTAGCTAAATGATGATAACTCATGGACACAAGGAGAGAAAAAACAGACACAGGGGCCTACTTGACAGAGGAGGGTGGGAGGACGGAGACAATCAGGAAACATAATTATTGGGTACTAGGCTTAGAACCTGGATGACAATATCATTTGTACCATAAACCTCCTGTGACGTGAGTTCACAACAAACCTGCACATCTACCCCTGAACCTAAAATAAAAGCTTTATTACTTTTTAAAGAATAAAATAAAGTTTATTTAAATTTAAAATAAAAATAAAAACCAGGCACCATCAGCACTTTGGGGAAAGTGTTCGTTTCACTAACAAAGGCTAATGTGAAGGACCTGCAGAGTTCAAATTCACTATCTCAGGGCTGGGAGGACCACATCTGACCTACTTCAGGTGGGTGCCCAGTAAGGCCGTAGAAGTGGATGATTATGTACCTGCATGCCCTGGCATGATATCCTTAGCTAGGAGGATACCCTCACCCCTCTCAAGGCCGTTTTCACCACTATTAAACAGCTTGAGCATTAGAAAATCCTTTTCTATATCAAGCAAAACTATAAACACAAAAGGGCAAAGGACAGACCGATTTCATTTCTATTGAATAGAAACTGAAAATGAAGCACAAAGGATCATGCTGAGCCACAAGCCTGATATCTACCAGCTTGCTAGATGTCCCACTTAGTGTCCCAAAGAAAATGGATTATAGGAGAGTCTCAAGAAAACTACCTAGTCCTAAGGGTGTTGACCATGGAGAGGTTCCCCCACCTAGTAGTAGTACATGTGCAAAATGCTTCTACATCTTCTGTTTCCAAGCGAGGTATGCCAAAGGTCACTTCTCCCTTTGTAAGTGAAGCCATATTTGCACAGAAGAAAAAGCAGAACATATTTCAGTCTTTGTTAGGGAATCTTACTAGTTTGAGCTACAGGTTGCATTTACTAAATTTTTATTTTAAGTTCCAGGGTATGTGTGCAGTACCTGCAGGTTTGTTACAAAGACAAATGTGTGGCATAGAGATTTGCGGCACCTATCAACCCATCACCTAGGTATTAAGCCCAGCATGCATTAGCTAATTTTCCTAATACTCTTCCTCCCTGCCCACCCTTGGACAGGCCCCAGTGTGTGTTGCTCTCCTCCCTGTGTCTATGTGTTCTCACTGTTCAGCTCCCACTTACTATTGAGAACATGGGATGTTTGGTTTTCTGTTCCTGCATTAGTTTGCTGAGGATAACAGCTTCCAACTCCATCCATGTTCCTGCAAAGGACATGATCTCATTCTTTTTTATGGCTGTATAGTATTCTGCAGTGTATATATACCACATTTTCTTTATCCAATCTATCATTGATGGGTATTTGGGTTGACTCCCTGTCTTTGCTATTGTGAATAGTGCTGCAATGAACATAAGTGTGTATGTATCTTTGTAATAGAATGATTTATATATCTTAGGGTATATAGCCAGTAATAGGATTGCTGGGTCAAATGGTATTTCTGGTTCTAGGTCTTTGAATGCATTTTTTAAAGAGAGTAGTCTCATGTTTAAATCTTTAATCCATCTAGAATTAATTTTTGTTTAAGATGTAAGGAAGGGATACAGTTTCAGCTTTCCACATATAGCTAGCCAGTTTTCCCAACAGGAGGTCAAACACCATAAAAACTCTAGAAGAAAACCTAGGCAATACCCTTCAGGACATAGGCCTGGGCAAGGACTTCATGACTAAAACACGAAAAACAGTGACAACAAAAGCCAAAATAGACAAATGGGATCTAATTAAACTCCACAGCTTCTGCACAGCAAAAGAAACAATCATTAGAGTGAACCGGCAACCAACAGAATGGGAAAAAATTTTTGCAATCTACCCATCTGACAAAGGGCTAATATCCAGAATCTACAAAGAACTTAAACAAATTTACAAGAAAAAAACAACCTCATCATAAAGTGGCAAAGGATATGAACAGACACTTTTCAAAAGAAGACATTTATGTAGCTAACAAACATATGAAAAAAAAGCTCATTATCACTGGTCATTAGAGAACTGCAAATCAAAACTACATTGAGACACCACCTCACACCAGTTAAATGGCGATCATTAAAAAATCAGGAGACAACAGATGCTGTAGAGAATGCAGGAACGCTTTTACACTGTTGGTGGGCGTGTAAATTAATTCAACCATTGTGGAAGACAGTGTGGTGATCTCTTAAGGAATATATATACCCAAATGATTATAAATCATTCTGTTATAAAGACACTTGCACACATATGTTTATTGCGGCACTGTTGACAATAGCAAAGACTTGGAACTAACCCAAATGCCCATCAATGATAGACTGGATAAAGAAAATGTGGCACATATACCATGGAATACTATGCAGCCATAAAAAAGGATGAGTTCACGTCCTTTGCAGGGACATGGATGAAACTGGAAACCATCATTTTCAGCAAACTGACGCAAGAACAGAAAACCAAACACCTCATGTTCTCACTCATAGATGTTGGACAATGAGAACACAGGGACACAGGGAGGGAAACATCACACACCAGGGCCTGGGGGGTGGGAGTGAGGGGATTGGGGAGGGATAACATTAGGAGAAATACCTAACGTAGCTAACGGGGCGATGGATGCAGCAGACCACCACCATGGCATGTATATACCTACGTAACAAACCTGCACGATCTGCACATGTACCCCAAAACTTAAAGTATAATAAATAAATTATTTTTAAAAAGAGAGGAGCTTCTGTCTAGGATTAGTGGGATTTGCCTAGGGTAAGACACTAGCAGGATGAGGTGGAATGTGGTGGTCTTCATCTGAATGCACATATTTACACCAGGAAACTTTCAGCACCCATGCCAAAGACTCATTCCAGAGCAATCCACCAGCTTCTCTGCAGGCAGGGTCTGGGCATCGGTGAGCATCAGGTGATGAATGGATGGTCAGGGCTGAGAGCCACTGTTTTCATAGAGGAGCATGCTGGGAAAGTCGTGAGGAAACTGCTTTCAGCGTCCCGCTCGCTTGGGGGAAATCACGGGATTGACACTGTGCCAGAGTTGTAGTGAGCTGAAGATAGAGGGCCTCACCCCTCTGCTGGAACTCTCCAGTCTGGGTCAGCATTATGTGCTGAGGGCCGAGAACACTCGCAGAATTGAAGTTCCCACCTTCAGACTGAGGCCATGCGGGCAGAATTTAAATATTATCAGCTGTTCATCTAGAAGGGATTCAAAGAGAGTGTGAAGTCTTTATGGATTTTGAATTCTTGATGTTCTGAAATTATAATTTTGTTGTGTTCGAAATAATTAGAGGCCGGTCCACAGAACAGAGTGTGGGACTTGCTGACTTGGATACATTTCCAAACTCAGCTAGACAAAAATGTCCACAGATGTGCTCACTGGGGTCCTGTTTGGCCTGTTCCCCCTCCAGGATTCTCCGTCTCAGCCTTTGGCATTAGGTTAATCCACTCCTCCCAGAGAAGTGAAAACCTGCTTCGCACACGCCCTCAGCCACCATCGCTTCCCACTGAATCCAGCATCTCCTCCTGGTTCGGCTCAACCTGGCTCCTGCATCCCCGGCTACCAGGAAAACCCAGCAGCTTCTCGGGCCCTCCTTGCCTTCCTGTCCCTCCCCAAAGACCCATTCCTCACACTGGCTAAAAACTAATCAGCCCCGTCCCTGCCGCCTGAACATGCTTCCAAACTTTCTCGTAAGAAAATCCCCTGGGGTGCTCATTAACAGTTCAGATTCTTTGGCCTCAATGTACCTACTGTAAGGCCGGTTGCCTGGCTGGGAGCTCGGATGCACCCGCCCCGCTCCTTTTTTTCCTTCCTTTTAAAAGCCCGGAGCAAGCTCAGACACGCTCGGGCATGTTCCCTTCTCCCTTGCTCGCACAGCCTGGTCTTCCCTTAAAGAGCCCAGTATGCAAACAAGGTGCTGCAACCATAGCTTCTTAATAACCAATAGCAACTGATTCTTAACAACCAATAGCAGCCGAGTCTTAACAACCAATAGCAGGCAAGTAATTCCAACCAACAACAAGCCAAGTCCTAGGTCAAGGCTTGTACCTTACCCAATAGCAGTCTTGCTCTCCCACAACCAATCGAGCTGTTTCACTCCCTATAAAAGCCCCTGTCTGAGCGGAGTCTGTGCGACTTCTCCGGCCCCTCCTGTCCAGACCGCAGAGCCTCACCCGGAAGCCTGAATAAATTCCCTTGCATTGGATTATTTTGGTGCTGGCCTCAGTTTCTTCGTTTCATTCTCGGAAACAAACCTTACACCTACTAAATCTGAATCTCCAGGGAGGGTGTCTGGAATTTCGATTTTTTTCAGCCCTGCCTCCAGCTATTTCTCATGACCAGAATCGAAGCAGTGACCCGAGGCAGCATGGAAGGACCTCCAGCTCCAGTTCTCACCTCTCTGAGTCCTCCGCACACAACAGGTATTCTGGCGGGTACTCCTTCAGTGCAGGAATTAATGAGTCAAAATTTACGCTTCAGCAGCAGTGACCTATCTATACTCTCCACGTCTATCATGCCTTTTCATTTTATCTCCGCACTTGTTATTTTTCACCTGCATCTGTACTTACAGGTCTATATATAAATGTCTATTGACGTGATGTCTCCCATTAAAATGCGA
>PVKP010044352.1:0-16761 GCA_004027715.1 Plecturocebus donacophilus | reverse complement strand
TATTATTGTGTGGGAGTCTAAGTCTCTTTGTAAGTCATTAAGAACTTGCCCTATGTATCTGGGTGCTCCTGTAATGGGTGCGTATATATTTAGGATCGTTAGCTCTTCTTGTTGCATTGATCCTTTCACCATCATGTAATGTCCCTCTTTGTTTCTTGTGTTCTTTGTTGTTTTAAAGTCTGTTTTATCAGAGACGAAACTCAAGTCGGCAATTACAAAGACGACAGGTGGATAAATCCACAAAGATGGGAAGAAACCAGTGCAAAAAGGCTGAGAACACCAAAAATGAGAATGCCTCTCCTCCTACAGGGGATCACAGCTCCTCATCAGCAAGAGAACAAGGCCTGATGGAAGATGAGTGTGATGAACTCACAGAATCACGCTTCAGAAGGTGGATAATAAGAAACTTCTGTTAGCTAAAAGAACATGTTCTAACCTAATGCAAAGAAACTAAGAACCTTGAAAGAAGATTTAACGAAATGTTAACGAGAACGGACAACTTAGAGAAGAATATAAGTGAATTGATGGAGCTGAAAAACACAACACGAGAACTTCACGAAGCATGCACAAGTTTCAACAGCTGAATTGACCAAGCAGAAGAAAGGATCTCAGAGGTCGAAGATCAACTCAATGAAATAAAACAGGAAGGCAAGATGACAGAAAAAAGGGTAAAAAGGAATGAACAAAGTCTCCAAGAAATATAGGACTATGTGAAAAGACCTAATCTACGTTTGATAGGTGTACCTGAATGTGACGAAGAGAATGAATCCAAGCTGGAAAATACTCTTCAGGATATTAACCAGGAAAACTTCCCCAACCTAGCAAGGCAGGCCAATATCCAAGTCCAGGAAATACAGAGAACACCACAGAGATATTCCTCAAGAAGAGCAACCCCAAGACACATAATCATCAGCTTCACCAGGGTTGAAATGAAGGAGAAAATGCTAAGGGCAGCCAGAGAGAAGGGTCGGGTTACCCACAAAGGGGAGCCCATCAGACTCACAGCAGATCTCTCAGCAGAAACCCTACAAACCAGAAGAGAGTGGGGTCCAACATTCAACATCCTTAAAGAAAAGAACTTTCAACCTAGAATTTCATATCTGGCCAAACTAAGCTTCATAAGTGAAGGAAAAATAAAATTTTTTGCGGACAAACGAGTACTCAGAGATTACATCACCACCAGGCCTGCTTTACAAGAGCTTCTGAAAGAAGCACTACACATGGACAGGAACAACCAGTATCAGCCATTGCAAAAACATACCAAAAGGTAAAGAGCATCAACATAATGAAGAATCTACATCAACTAATGGGCAAAACAGCCAGTTAGCATTACCTTTTACATTTTTAGTATTACCAATCATATAGGACTTTCCATGAATAAAACCAAACGTCCACTTTTCCAAATTTAGGCTTTTAACTGTCTGCAGATATTTTGATTTTTTTTGCATTTAATTTATTTTAAATGATATTGAGATTAGAAGTCTCCTCTGAGAAAACTGACAGCAAAATTGGAGCAGGAAAATTACAGAAGAGAAGCAAATGTGAAGCAGCAGAAGTGAGGTTGTTTATGAATACATAGCCATTGGAGTCATTCGGCAGGCAGGTGGAGCAATATTAAAATATGAAATGACTGTGAAACAGAATTCAGGTATTTAAAAATACTTTTCTATTTAATGAAAAAATATATAAAGCAAAATATATTTTAAAATTATGTATTATGAAAAAAATCACAAAGGTGATATGAATCTACAAATAATTTTAGATACGTTAATTTAAAAATAATTTTAATTTGTGGAAAATTTAAGAAAACAATCAATTCTTTTTTCAGTGTGAAGACAACCTGAAGGATATTTGGAATTTAGGTAGCAGGTTTTAGCTAAGCATAAAGAAGAAAGAAAGAAAAGAGAGAAAGTAAAAGCCCAGGAGGAGAAGACAATGATAAAAAGAAGTTGAAAGATATAAAATGTGTTTGACTAAGGACTAGTAGTTATTATCTCAAATCCAGAGATTGCTAGTAATCTTAGAAATGTTAAATTATCCTGATGTATATATTAAAGAGCTAACATACAAAATTAGCAATATCAGCTATTTTTCCTTCAGTTATTGAGATATTTTGCTTTGTTGAAACATTCATTTAGCCAAATAAAATGCATTAAAAATTAGCATTATGGACAAAGTGACAATATATTTTGAATATATTTTTATGCGTTAGCTAATTTTCTCAAAAGCTCTCCACAGTTATTACTCTTGTTTCTTCTGTAAGTAATAGTTCTGTTGGCATTTTGGTCATCATTCTTGATTCACTTAGATATTCAAAAGTAAAATCCAAAAGAAAAAGAGACAATTTGAATTATCCCAGGAGTAAAGACAATTTTAGTAACAATACAGATTTTAAAATATAATCAGGAAAGAAGAAAACAGCATTAGAAGTAGTGATTTAATTTTCAATCTTGTCTTCTACAGAAAAATTAACATCTGTATTTCATCATTAAGACAGACATAGATTCTTCAAAGAGAATTCTGAAGGTATTCATGTTTAATTGGAAACAGATTTTTTTATAATAACAATTTGACATACCACTTCATTTTAATATATTATCATGTTGTTTATAAGCGATTTAAAAGAAGAGTGCAAATATATGCCACAGAGATACCTTTATTTTCTTTTTATAGTGAGGCTAGGCATAGCCATGGTTATGTTTTTCTATTTTTCATCAATCAGAAAAGAATTCTATTATTCTCATGCAAATATTTATCATGTAATTATACCCAGCAGGAATACTCAAAAGTTGACAAATATAACAAATTGTTAATTATTTTAAGTCTAGAATCCAATTTGTTTTAAAAAAATTCCTCATTATAGAATGCTGACTAAATACTAAATGGTAGCTTAGCAAGAGCATCCAAAATAATATACTCGAGGACAGGTACATATGATGATCTAAATTAATCCAAGGGCTTTTTGAAAACCTAGAAGAGTGAATGGTCCGCACAATATTTAGGTAATATCCTGTGTTGTTAACAATGTTTTCTTTCTTTCTGATAAGAACAGATGAAGAGTATATTCAAAATTTTATTGCCTGGCAGGTATTTGGAATTCAGAAAATCTCTGATACCATTTAAGTGATATCTGATTAGGGTTGACATCCTAAAAACAATAATCAAAATAAATCCCCTGAAAGAAAAATGTTTGCATAGAACATCATACCCACATACCAATTGAGGTGGCCAGCGAGACAGCACCAATTCCCAGACATAATGTTTTTTCAAGGAAAAAAGGAAGGAGAGAGGGAGGGAGGAAAGAAGGAAGGAAGGAAGGAAGGAAGGAAGGAAAGAATGAAGAAAGGAAGGAAAGGGTAAAATCGAGGTCGTTCTAGAGATATTGACCTGTCATTAAAGGCCCCAGAGTTCTGTTCTTTAGAAAATAAAAGCATAAGTTTTATCCTGGAAGATTTTTTTTTAAACAGCCTTCATTTTTTTTTTTTTTTTAGAGTAGTTTAGGTTCACAGCAATATTGAGCAGAAGGTAAAATAATTTTTACCTCCATACAAATATAGCCTTCCCTATTATCAACATCCCCACCAGAGGGAAACATTTATTACAACTGATAAATTTGCACTAACACATTATTATCACCTAAATTCCAAAGTTTACATTAGGGCTCATTCTTGATGTTATACATCCTATAGATTTGTACACATGAGTTTACCATTATCGTTTCATACTTAGTAGTTTCACTACTCTAAAAGTTTTCTGTGTTCCAGCTATGCATTTATTCCTCTCATCTAGCCACTGGAAAGAACTGATTTTTTTTTCTTGTCGCACAGTTTTGCCTTTTCCAAGGTGTCATATGGGTGTAATAAAACAGTGTGTATGCCTTTGCAGACTGGCCTCTTTCACTTGGCAATTCAAATTTACGTATCTTCCATGTCTTTTTATGGCTTGATAGCTCATTTCTTTTTAATACTGAATAATATCATATTGTTCAGATGTATAGAGTTTTATTTATCAGTTCCCTTTCTGAAGGACCTCTTGTATGTTTCTGTGTTTTGGCGATTGTGAATAAAGTTGTTATAATAATTTATGTGCAGTTTTTTTGTGTTGACATTAGTTTTCAACAACTTTGGGTAAATAGCAAAGAATACCATTGTAAGATTACTTGATAATACTGTGGTTAGTTTTGTGAGAAACTGCCAAACTATCCTCCCACGTGTCCCTACAACTTTGAACCCTAACCAGCAATGAATGAGAGTTTCGGGATATCTTTGCCAGGATTTGGTGGTGTCAGTATTTTGAATTTTGGTCATTCCCAAAGATGAGTAGTCATACCTCATGGTTGTTTTAATATTTATTTCTCTGATGACATATGATGGTCAATTTTAATATTCTTATTTGTCACGTGTATATCTTCTTTGGTGAGGTGTCAAAGTCTTTGGCCTATGATTTATTTTCTTATTGTTGAGCTTTCAGAGATTTTGCATATTTTACATAAATGACCATTATGAGACATGTTTTAAAAAATATTTCCCCTAAGTCTATGGCTTATCTTTTCATCCTTTTGAAGATGTATTTTGTACAGCAGTAATTTTTTATTTTAATAAACTCCAACTTATCAGTTTTTTCTTTTGTGAATCATGCCTTTCGTGGTTGTATCTAAAATATCATCACCAA
This sequence comes from Plecturocebus donacophilus, assembly GCA_004027715.1. Classification (NCBI taxonomy): domain Eukaryota; kingdom Metazoa; phylum Chordata; class Mammalia; order Primates; family Pitheciidae; genus Plecturocebus; species Plecturocebus donacophilus. The sequence goes on along the minus strand of PVKP010044352.1, from coordinate 12,090 downwards.
ACCCAAAGTCACCTGTATTATCTCCTATTGTCTTGTAAGAGTTTTTTGCTCTGCATTTTATATTTAGGACTGTGATTTATTTTGAGTTAATTTTGAGAAAATCATAGATTTTTTATTGTGTGTAACCAATGTTTCTTTCGGCCATAGTAATGCCTCAGGAAAGTGCTGACGTGATGTTTAGCTTCAGAATATGTTATTTTCTATGTTTAATTGTAAAACTGAATATACAAATTGAGTTAATTTTTTGTGTAAATCCATTAACTGTATACCAAAACAAAGTTGAAAATTTGTCTACCAAAAAAGTATAAGGAAAGGTTTGGAAGAAACTCATTGAAATTATACCTTCATACAGGACAGCCAGTTATCTGCTACTTTTGACAATAAAATCATTATAATATCCTCTTATAGATAAATTTATTTTAGCATTTTCTGTATCTAGATGAACAACAGACAACATTCTGCTCTTCCAAAGGAATGTGAGTGAGGAACAGGGGATCTAAGACAAGGATGACTTCTCTCACCACTCCTACTCAATATAGTATTGGAAGTTCTAGCCAGAGCAATCAGGAAAGAAAAAGAAATAAAGGATATTCAATTAGGAAAGCAGGAAGTCAAATTTTCTCTATTTGCCGATGACATGATTGTATATTTAGAAGATCCCATCGTCTCAGTCTAAAAGCTCCTGAAACTGATAAACAACTTGAATAAAGTCTCAGGATACAAAATCAGTGTGCAGGCATCACAAGCATTCCTATACACCAATAACAGACTTAAAGAGAGCCAAATCAAGAGTGAACTTCCCTTCACAATTGCTACAAAGAGAATAAAATTCCTTGGAATACAAGAAACAAAGGATGTAAAGGACCTCTTCAAGGAGAACTACAAACCACTGCTCAAGGAAATCAGAGAGGACACAGATGGAAAAACATTCCATGCTCAAGGTTAGGAAGAATCAATATCATTAAAATGGCCATACTGCCCAAAGTAATTTATAGATTCAATGCTATCCCCATCAAGCTACCAATGACCTTCTTCACAGAACTGGAAAAAACACCTTAAACTTCATATGGAACCAAAAGAAAGCCTCCATGGCCAAGACATCCTAAGCAAAAAGAACAAAGCTGGAAGCATCACACTACCTGAGTTCAAACTATACTACAAGGCTACAGTAATCAAAACAGCATGGTACTGGTACCAAAACAGAGATATAGACCAATGGAAGGGAACAGAGGCCTCGGAGGCAACACAACATATCTACAACCATCCGATCATTGACAAACCTGACAAAAACAAGCAATGGGGAAAGGAATCCCTATTTAATAAATGGTGTTGGGAAAACTGGCTAGCCATGTGCATGAAGCAGAAACTGGACCCCTTCCTGACACCTTATACTAAAATTAACTCCAGATGGATTAAATATTTAAACATAAGACCTAACACCATAGAAACTCTAGAAGAAAACCTAGACAAACGCATTCAGTACATAGGCATAGGCAAGGACTTCATGGCTAAAACACTAAAAGCACTGGCAACAAAAGCCAAAATAGACAAATGGGATCTAATTAAACTCCAGAGCTTCTGAACAGCAAAGGAAACAATCATTAGAGTGAACTGGCAACCAACAGAATGGGAAAAAAATTTTGCAATCTACCCACCTGACAAAGGGCTAATATCCAGAATCCACAAAGAACTAAAACAGAATTATGGGAAACAAACAAACCCATTGAAAAGTGGGCAAATATATGAACAGACACTTTTCAAAAGAAGACATATATGAGGCCAACAAACCATATGAAGCCATATGAAAAAATGCTTATCATCACTGGTCATTAGAGAAATGCAAATTAAAACCACATTCTGATGCCAGTTAGAATGGTGATCATTAAAAAATCTGTAGACAACAGATGCTGAAGAGGAAGTGGAGAAAAAGGAATACTTGTACACTGTTAGTGGGAGTGTAAATTAGTTCAACCATTGTAGAACACAGTGGGGCAATTCCTCAAGGATCTAGAAATAGAAATTCCATTTGACTCAGCAATTCCATTACTGGGTATATACTCAAAGGATTATAAATCATTCTCTTATAAAGACACATACACACTTATGTTCATTGCTGCAGTGTTTACAATAGCAAAGACCTGGAACCAACCCAATGCCCATTGATGTTAGACTTGACAGGGAAAATGTGGCACATATACACCATGGAATATTATGCAGCCATCAAAAATGATGAGTTAGTGTCCTTTGTAGGGACATGGATGACTCTAGAAACCATCATTCTCAGCAACCTGACACAAGAACAGAAAATCAAACACCAGCACATATTAACTCATAGGCAGGTATTGAACAATGAGAACACATGGACACAGAGAGGGGAGCATCACACACTGGGGTCTATTGGGGGGGCTAGGTGAGGTACAGCAGGGGGTGAGGAGGTTGAAGAGGGATAAAATTGGGAGAAATGCCAAGTTTAGGTGATGGGGGGATGGAGGCAGGAAATCACATTGCCACGTATGTACCTATGCAACAATCCTGCATGATCTGCACATGTACCCCAGAACCTAAAGTGCAATAATTTAAAAAAAAACACATTCTCGGGTAGTTGAGTAAAGAACACTAATTAATCAACTTCCTATTTCTTTAATATTAACTCAGTAATACATTATAAAAGACTGTGAACCACTTGGTATTTTATTTTTGATTGTTGTTATCAAAAATTTGATGCAAAACTACAAAGTGTATGAAATTATCAGTGATAACACTGTAAATTTTATTTTTATATCATTTAGAATTTTGATTTGACAATTTAAGCTTTGAAGTTTCTGTTAAAAATAAAAGTAGCACACATTTTACATAGATAACTAAAATTCTTAGCACTTGGAAGGCTCTAAAATATTGTACAAAATGTCACCTGGGATCATCTGGATAAAACCATTCTTACAGAGTTCATGATATTTCAGTATTTGCTTTAAAATCAATGTATACTTGAACATCCCTCTGGACTGGAAATTATTCTAAGTTATTAGATTTGGCATAGCTTTAATTAACTGAAATATGAATGGAGGGTAAAAGCAATCTGAATCATCTGATACAGTTTATCTCTACATGTAAAGATCAGTCAAGTCTGGTTGTAAACTGCAATATAGGAGACCATGGTCTAACTTCTCAGTGCATGTCTTGGGTAATGTGATATTGCTGCTTCTCTCAATTCCAGATAGAACGACAAATTTCATAGATCTACATATCTGCAAACATGCAAGATATACGCAAGATGCATTTATATATGTGTATACATCTGATTATGACTACATTTGATTCTGCATAGAATACATTCTACAACAAGAAATACAAAGATAGAATGTAGAAATCTTCAAGTTTTATATATATATATATAAATTTAAATTTTATAAAATCCCACACAAATATAGAACAGCTAAATTTGAAGTTTAGATAAACAACAACTTTATTAGAACTTTGTCTCCGATATTGCATAGGAATAATTACATTAACAAAAAGTCTGTTTATGTGCACTACAAATTTTAATGGACATCAGCATTCTTATTTTCTAAGTTTGTAGTACTCATTTGAAGAATAGCAACATATAAACTTTCATGTTAAACTACAAATCATCTATTAAGAATTAATGAAGTAAAATTATAATGACATTTTGTTTATAAATAAAATCATTGAGATAGAATCTAAACTAGTACAAAAAAGGTCTTATTTAGCCTTTTATTTATGAAGACAATGAAGTTGGATTTCTGACTAATGTTAGCCACCTTTGTCAGGAATCACTTTAATGTAAAGTTCTGGAGAGATTTATTTTTAATTAATTGAAAGTCACATCATATCTGTCTGTAAGAATGAAAAAGACTAACAAATTATAGCAAGTTATGTATTTCAGGCACATTCAAAGTCACAGGGATTTTTAATCTCAATGAAAATTTGGCATTTAAGTCTATGTACTCTTTTGAAATATTCTGAAATTGGAAAAAAATGTAAATAGTAAATGTTTTGCCCTTCTCATTTCAACAATTTTCTGTGAGAGATCTTTATAACCATAGAAACAATACCCTGTTTTTCTTTCCTGAGCCAGTAAGAAACTATGTGGCCAAGTCTAGCATCTCAGTGCTCTGCTGTTCTTTGATCTTCTGCAAAGCAAGAAAATATTGCAGGACTTGAAGTAATGACTTGATGCATGTTAATAGGCTTCTGGAAAAGGATTAATAGTTGTACCACTAAAAATAATCATTGATTAATAACCACAGCAAGTATTATGTGTTGTTAAGATTAGTTTTAAAAATTAACACAATGTGGAAGTTAAAAGCCAAATTCTTTTTTATTATTTTGATTTTTTAAAATTTCTCAATTAATTTGCCATTTCTAGATGTAAAATTTATTTACAGTTTAGTGTCTAAGCTACATTTTTAAATGTATTGCATCCATATAAATACATATATACAAATAGTCATGTTTTCACCAAAAGGAAATCATTCTACGTTTTATTCTGATATTTAGCATGTGTTGTTAAAAGGATAAATTCTGGAGAGGGTCAGCCTGATTTTCAATCTGTTTCCTACTTCTTAGTAGTGTGGTGTTGGGCAAATGACTTAACCTCTATACCTCAGTCTCTTCTTTTGGAAAATGGGGAATCAGTTCATAAGACCATTAAGAAACAAACATCTACTGAATTTTTAACACACGCGGAAGTGTATCTGATGCTTAGTATCTTAGTCTATTTGTGTTGATCTAGAGAGCAATAAGGTAATACCTGAGACTGGGTAATTTATAAATAAAAGAAGTTTATTTGACTTATGGTTCTGCAGGTTGTATAAGAAGCTACAGCTGCTTCTCATGAGTGATTCAGATAGCTTCCACTCTCACTCATGACAGAGGTGAAGGGCCGCTGCTCTGTATAGAAGACATAGTGAGAGAGAAGCAAGAAAAAAAGAAGACGAGGTATCAAGCTCTTTTAAACAACCAGACGTCACAGGATAATAGTGAGAATTCACTTACTCTCTGGAGAATGGCACCAAGACAGTCGTGAGGGATCCGCCTCATGACACCTCCCATTAACTCCCACCTTCTAACACTGCCATACTAGGAACTGAATTTCAACACGATATTTAATGGGGACAAATATCTAAACCTTATCTAAACTAAAGTACTTAGTATGCACTATATATGTTTATTAAATAAATACAAAACAATCTGCATTTCATTAACAGTGTACATGTTACTAATTTATCCATATCAGTACAGAGAGATCTTATTGAATTTTTAATGGCCTCTTAGTATTCTAGAGCATTTAGTTCACATAATTTCTTTAATCATGACACTTCTGATGGACATTCATGTTATTTATAATACTTTTATTATGATTACAAATGCTGCTACTACAAGGATAACTCTACAAAGATCTTAATATAGACTGAGAATATTTATGTATAATAAGGTACTATAGAATACTGGTTTAAAATTTTGGTATACACTCCCAAGCTGTTCCTACAACAAGCTAAAGAATTACACCCTCTCAAAGTGTCAATAAGGCTTTCCAGTCAATTTCTCCACCTGTTTGCCAGTGCTGAAGCTTACACTCTCTTCACTCCCAATTCTACTGTGGTGTCTTGCAACCAATGTTAACACATTCAGTGCAAAACACACACACACACACACACACACATGCACACACACACACACACACACATGCTGAAGCATAAATTTAATATAGTTTGTTACATTAAAACCATAGGAGGATTATGTATTTTTCAATCTAATGTGTATTTTTTAAGAGTAAAGTTTTGCTTTGAAAACAGAACATAGGAATGATAAGAATCTTCTGAATTCAGATACGGTATAGAGTAAATGTAAGAGAGAGAAATTTGTTACCATGAGCTCTCATTCATTACTCAACAGTTTTCAAAGACTGTATCATTTCTGAAGAAGAGTCCAGTGAGAATTTTTGCAGAGAACAAAATGAGCTTTTGAAATAATTTTTGAAAATTATGTTGCCTTATTTTACCTAGGCAGCAAGTACCAGGCAAATCTTCGTGACTTATCTATCTTTCTCATTTGAAGGCTACTCTTATATTTAATTATAACTGAGAACACAATGTTAGAAAAATACATTTGCAACAACTTAGAAAATATAGGATATTGTTCATTAATCAGCAAATTCAATGAAACCCAATAGACTAAACTGTTTGCCTATTGATATTGTAATAATTCACTAAGACAGGAAAACAGCAATGGTATTATTTTTCTGGGAGCCTGGAAAGAGAGAAGTACATCCTGTCTACCCCCAGAATCTGTAGCAGCATAGAACAACTTAGCTTTCAAATGAAAAATTTTGAATTTTAACCAATTGCCTAAAATATACTGAATATTTGTGAAATCAATTAACCTTAATTTTTTAAATTAAAAAAAAGTAAGGATTCATAGTCTATTTGTTTTTCCAATCAAGATAATCTATAATGGAGTAAAGTTTATTGGAATTGCATGATAAGGGAGAAGGGAGCACAGGAGAAAAGATGCTGACAAGACTTAAGTCACTAGTTTTAGAATTGAGCTGAAAATTGCTTTCATTGAGTAAAGGAATAATTCTCTTTTACACTGAATGATTTATAAAACATAAAATTGTCACAAATAAGAATATAATTTTCTGGTGAAAATTTTTATCAGTTGCAACGCAGTATATAAAGATTAAAATTCTTTATAAAATAAACTTATCATTGATAGAATTTAATTTCCTTTTTGATGAATTTGAAGAAACCATAGTCCCCAAATTCATTTTATTTGACAAATGGAAATGATTAAGAGAACAATTAATTGGAATATTGGCCATAAACATTGGGTACAGTAGAAAGACAAGATTTTAACGTGAAACACACTTAAATTTTAATCCCTTGGTCTCTCTTAACTGTTAGTTTGTGCCTCAAATAGCATTTAGAATACTATTAGTCTTCAAATAGGTTGATGCAAAAGTAATTGTGGTTTTGGTCTGCGAATTTTCAGTCATTATAACTAGGATCAAATACGTCTTTATTAATCAAAATAGAAACTATTACAATCAACATGTTTTTTTCAACAAGAAATGTTTGTTTATTCCTATAGTGTGAAAATTCATGCTTTAGGATTCAACAAACTCTTGTAAAGCATTTTCTGCATTTTGCTGGTCATGGAAGTGTTTTCCCAGCAAAAAGTGGAGGTGCTTGAAGAAGTAGTTACTTGAAGAAGTAGATTGGTTGGTGAGAGTTCAGGTGAATGTGGCAGATGAGACACAACTTTGTAGCCCAATTCATTCAACTTTTGAAGTGTTCATTGCAACATGAGGTTTGTATACATATATGAATACATATGTGTGTGTGTATATTCACTATGAAAATTGGTTTAACTTATTATATAGGCCAAGAGGTTTCATGACCTATCCCAGTCCAAAGGTCCAAGAACAGAGGGGTTTGCTGGTATAAGTCCCAGAATTTGAAGACCTGAGAACCAGGAGCTCCAGTATCTGAGGGTAGAAGATGAATGTCCCAGCTCAAGAAGAATGAGAGATAATTTGCATTTTTGGCTTTTTGTTCATTGTTTGAGCCCTAGGGATTGGATAATGCCAGCCCATATTGGTGAAGTCCTATCTCTGCTCAGCAATATAATGTAATATAATATATATGCTGTATATTATATTATATTATACTACACATAATATGTAGAGGGTTTATGAAAATATAGAAAGTACAAAAGATACATTTTATCCTTTAATATGCTTGATATGATAAAGAGATAATGTGCAAATAATATTGTATGTAACAAGAAATAATTTTACAATTGGAGTAATTTCTCAGATTAAAAAAAAAAGAAGAAAACCTGATGTGGAGGAAAATGTGTTTTTAAAAACTCTGATGTACACTAATCTTGCTGTCAGTTGTATTAATTGATAAAATATATTATCGTATTCATAGCCATAGAAATATAGCTGATCACTTTTTAAAATATGCTGCATAAACCTGTGTTTCTTAAACAGTGCTAAAATCAGAAATGTTTTATTTGTCTAAAACAAACCTTGAGCAACAGAAAAAAAAACAGAGAAAAAGTCAGGAAATTTGACTTATATTATTCTTAGTAGCTATAAGTTTAGAGTCATTTACTTTATCTGCCCCTCACTCTGTGTTTCTTTATACAGTACTGTAATATTTCTATTCTGATCTTTGTAATTATGAAGTACACAGTCACCATTTTCTTCTTTTATCTTTAAGTATATATTTAAATATCTCCTCATCTTTTAAAAAGTGTTCTTGGTAATTTTCAGCATCCCTAAATGGACAAAACTATACAGTAGTCTTCCCTGGGATTTTAATCACTGAAAAGCCTGCATCTGTGCAGTAGGGCTCCTCTCTAACTTGAGGTATACTATCTCTAGAGGTATTGTTTCTCTAAAGTCTGTCATCTTGCCTGACCTCAATGTATTATTCATCTGGATATGTGGCTTTTAGTTCACTCTAATTTTGAATTAATACTCTGTGAACAACTAACTTTTGAGGACTGTCTGGGTTTAAAATGACTCTTCAGTTTGCTCTTCTGTTTCATTCACTTCCAGTCTTGGTATATTTTATTATCCTGCTATATACCATGTTATGGAGCTGAAGTAAATATCTTACATTTATTTTATGTGACTCTTAGGCTTATGCATGGTAAAAATAATATAAATTTCCTGTTTAACAATCTTCTTATAGGATAGGATACCTATAAGAAATATATAGAATAAGCTGTGTATTTAGCTAATGCTTAAGTAAGGTACATAGAATGCCCTCTAATACTTGAAATATATCTCCCAGAATTCCCATGTGCTCTGGGAGGTACCCAGGGGAAGGTCACTGAATCACGGCAACTGATCTTTCCCGTGCTATTCTGGTAACAGTGAATAAGTCTCAGGATATCTGTTGGGTTGATCAGGGGTTTCCACTTTTACTTCCTCCTCATTTTTTCTCTTAGTGATGACATGTACAAAGTGACTTTCACCTCCTGCCTTGATTCTGAGGCCTCTCCAGCAAGGTGAAACTGTAAGTCCCATTAAATCTCTTTTTCTTCCCAGTCTTGAGTATGTTTTTATCAGCATCATGAAAACAGACAAACAGAGTAAATTTGTACTAGCAGAGTGGGTTATTGCTGAAAAGATACCCAAAAATGTGGAAGTGACTTTGGAACTCAGTAACAGGCAGAGGTTGGAACAGTTTGGAGTGCTCATAAGAAGAGAGGAAAATATGGGAAAGGTTGGAACTTCCTAAAGATTTGTTGGATGGCTTTGCCCAAAATACTAATAGTGATATGAACAATAAGGTACAGGTTGAGCTGGTCTCAGATGGAGATAAGGAACTTCTTGGGAACTGGAGTAAAGATGTCTCTTGTTATGCTTTAGCAAAGAAACTGGGGGCATTTTGTCTCTGCCCTAAAGATGTATGGAACTTTCAACTTAAGAAAGACCATTTAGGGTTTCCAGCAGAAGATATTTCTAAGCAGCAAAACATTCAAGAGGTGACTTGTGTACTCTTAAAGGCACTCAGTTTTATAAGGGAAGCAGAGAATAAGTTTGGAAAATTTGCAGCCTTATTATGCAACAGAAAAGAAAAACCCATTTTCTGGGGAAAAATCCAAGGCAGCTTCAGAAATTTGCATTAAGTAGCAAGGAGCCAAATGTTAATTCCAAAGACAATGGGGAAAATGTCTCCAAGCAATGTCAGAGACATTCACAGCAGCCTTTCCCATCACAGGCCTGGAGGCCCGGGGGGAAAATGTGGTTTTGTGGGCCAGGCCCTAGGTGCCTGTACTGTGTGCAGCCTAGTGATTTGGTTCCCTGTGTCTCAGCTGCTCCTGCTGGGGCTGAAAGGAGCTGGTGTACAGCTTGGGCTGTGGCTTCAGAGAGTGGAAGCCCCAAGCCTTGGCAGCTTTTACATGGTGTTGAGCCTGTAAGTGTACAGAAGTCAAGAACTGAGGTTTGGAAACCTCCACATAGATTTCAGAAGACAAGTTTGCTACAGGGGCCGGACTCTCATGGAGACTCTCCACTAGGGCAGTGTGGAAGGGAAATGTAGACTCAAAGCCCCTACACAGACTCTCTACTGGGGCACTGCCTAGTGAAGCTGTGAGAAGAAGGCCACCATCCTCCAGACCCCAGAATGATAGGTCCATGGACTGTGTGATTGGAAAAGCTGAAGACACTCAACATCAGCCTGTGAAAGCAGCTGGGAGGGGGACTGTACCCTGCTAAGCCACAGGGTCTGAGGTGTTCAAGACAATGGGAACCCACATCTTGCATCAAGATGACCTGGATGTAAAACTTGGAGTCAAGGAGATCATTTTGGAGCTTTAAGATTTGACTGCCCTGCTGAATTTCAGACTTGCATGGGCCCTGTTAGCCCTTTATTTTGGCCAATTTCTCCCACTTGGAATGGCTATTTACTCAATACTGTATTCCCATTGTATCTAGGAAGTATCTAGCTTGCTTTTGATTTTACATGAGTGGAAGTGATTTACTTGTCTCATATAAGACTTTGGACTGTAGACTTTTAAGTTAATGCTGAAATGAGTTAACACTTTGGGAGACTGTTGGGAAGGTGTGATTGGTTTTGAAATGTGAGGAAACATGATTTGGAGAGGCCAGGGGAGGAATGATATGGTTTGGCTGTGTCCCCACCCAAATCTCAACTTCAATTGTATCTCCCAGAATTCCCATGGGTTGTGGGAGAGACACAGGGGGAGCTAATTGAATCATGGGTGCTAGTCTTTCTCACACTTTTCTCATAATAGTGAAGAAGTCTCATGAGGATCTTATGGGAGCATCAGGGGTTTCCTCTTTTGCTTCCTCCTCATTTTTCCTCTTGCTGCCACCTTGTAAGAAATTTGTTCCCAGTTTTGAGTATTTCTTTATCAGCAAGGTGAAAACAATCTAATATACCTGTGATATAGTTTAGAAAGAAAAAACAGTTCTGCCTATTTGGTTAATGTTTTTTTGAAGGAAAATCTTTCTAGAATATGAGATTTAACTATTTTTCTCATTATCATAAAATTGATCTCACCGTCAAGCTTCATTTTGTATTTGAACTAAACTACTAGCATCTACTGGTTCTCAACTGGAGTGATTTTGCACTTTAGAGTGTATTTTTGGTTGTCATTTCAGAGGAGATGCTGCTGGCATTTGGTGAGTAAAAGCTATTGATAAATGCTGCTAAATATCCTGCAACACACAGAACAGTTTCCAAGACAAAGAATCATCCAGTCCAAAATGTCAACAGTGCTGAAGTGTGAAAATGTGCTAGACTGATTAAGGGCCTAAAATTTAATCCCAAAAGTAGAATCAAGAACAATCATTTTTCCTCTAAATAAGTGGGCCTTTACACAGAGAACTCAATCTACATATGAAGCAAAAGCCATATTGAATATTGAATCTTGATCTTGAAATACCCATAAGAGAATAAAAGAAAGAAAAATAGGAAGGAAAAATATTGAAAATGTTACTATTTCTGTCAGAATTTATTAAAAAAAACTAACATCAGAGAAAAAACATAGAATTTGCTAGAAGCCCCTGAGTCTCCACAGAAACAAGAAACAAAGTTCTTCATTTTCTTCTCTGAGAGGAACACCATTACAGCAATAACAAAAATGGCCACTGGAAACTAGTTTACTTTCTATTGCTGCAGGTTGCCTTAGGAAGATAGTCAGTTGGTCCTTTTTATTTATGGGCCAACTGGGAACTCTCAGTACCTTTTATTTCTCAAAAGACTTATGAAAGTAAATGGGTGTGTCAGAGCAAGATGGCTGACTAGATGCAGCCAGGTGGAACGGCTGCCATCACATGTTCTTATTTAAAAGTAGGAGCAAAATGATAAGAACACATGGACAAAAAGAGTAGAACAACAGACACTGAGGCCTACTAGACAGTGTAGGGTGGGAGGAGGGAAAATATCAGGAAAAATAACTAATGGGTACTAGGCCTAATACTTGAGTGACAAAATAATCTGTACAACAAACCCCCATGATGTGGGTTTACCTGTACAACAAACCTGGCCACGTACCCTTAAACTTAAATTAAATTTTTTT
>PVKP010044351.1:0-16783 GCA_004027715.1 Plecturocebus donacophilus | reverse complement strand
GTGGCTCCTTTGCCGGGAATCTCCCCGTCTGTGGGCATCAAAAATTCGTCTGCAATTGCAGCATCCACTGGCTCTCTGTGCTTTCACTGGGAGCTACAATCCTGCGCTGCTGCTACGCGGCCATCTTGGATCTCTCTCCGCCCAGTGATGAAGTTTTTCTGTTTCTTAGTTTTCCTTTGGCGGACGCCCGTTCCCCACAGAGCCGGACCTTCCCGGGTTCGCTGTGCTTGCTGTGAAACTCTCAGTCCTCAGCGCTTCCAATTGCTGTTTTCCTTGTGGGGATGGGACCAGCCGAGCCTGACCGTCCCTTATACTCCGCACCGGGAAGCACCGCGCTGGGACACCGGCAAAACAGCCGCACCGGCCAAAAGAGTCGCGCTAGTGACCCATGTGGCTCCTCTGCCGGGAATCTCCTGGTCTGTGGGCAACAAAAATTCGTCGGAAAGTGCGGCGTCCACTTGTTCTCTGCGCTTTCACTGGGAGCTACATTCCTGAGCTGTTGCTAATCGGCCATCTTGGATCTCTCCTCGATGTATGTTATCAATTGTGCTTTGTCAATATGAGAATTAAGTCACTCTCAGCTATCATCGAAAGACATGTTTGGGTGTGACATTCAAAGCTTCAAGCTAGGTGCACTTGGAGGCACACAGATGAAGAAATTCCTGTTCACACACAGATCTCACCTATAGTGGGAGCAAAAATAAAAATATGAAGTGGAATATGCCAAACACATAAATGCAAAAGAAGAAAATATAGGAACTCAAGGAGAGAGGAGGCTTGTAGGGATCCCGCTGACAGTGTCAGAGTCCTTATTGTGAGTAGTGCTGTGGTAAACGTGGGCATACAGGAGGGCGGTTGTCTCTCTGATACGCTGGATTTCTTTAGCGTATCTCCCCAGCAGTGGGACTGCTGGGTCATATGGTAGCTCTATTTTTAGTTAGTTTTTTTGTTTTTTGAGGACAGTCCATACCGTTTTCTATAATGGCTGTTCTAATTTACATTAACATTCCCACCAGTAACGTAGAAGAGTTGCCCTTCCTTCACATCCTTGGCAGCATCTGCTGTTTGTCTTTTTGATAACAGCCATTGTAATTGGGGTGAGATGGTATCTTGTTGTGGTTTTGATGTGCATTTGCCTGATGATTCGTGGTGTTGAGCCTTTGGTCATGTCCCTGTTAGCAATTTTTATGTCTTCCTTTGAGAAATGTCTATTCACATCATTTGTCCATTTTCGAATTTGGTTATTTGGGTTTTTTACTATTGAGTTGAAGTCCTTATATATGCTGGTTATTATTTTAAAAATATCAACTTTTATTTTAGATTTTGGGGAACATGTGCGGGTTTGTTATATGGGTATATTGCGTGATGCTGCGGTTTGTGGGTATGACCAATCCTCTCACCCAGGTAGTGAGTATAGTATCCAAGAATAAGGACTGACATATTTTCTCAGCTCTTGTTCCCTGTCTACCCCAGCACACCCTCTGCCCACCCTGTGTCCACCCTCTGCAAGTCTCCAGTGTCTGCTGTGCCCTTCTTTCTGTCCATGTGTACCCAGTGATTAGCTCCCACTTATAAGTGAGAACACACGATATTTGGTTTTCTGTACCTGCTTTCATTTGTTTAGTATAATGGCCTCTGAATCCAAGGTGTTGCTAGAACATGATTTTATTATTTTTTATGGCCGCATAGCTTTTTATGATGGATATGTACTACATTTCTTTATCCACATACTCTGGTGATTAATTCCTTAGCTAAGATACGGAGTCAGCCTAAGTGTCCATCAGTGGATGAATGGATACAGAAAATGTGGCACATATACACCATGAAATATCATTTAGCTAAACAGTAAATTGACTGGCTCTTAATGCTGAACTCTATATAAATGGAATGACACCACATTCTTTTCAGACTTAATTCTTTTGCCGTTAAAACTAGATTAATTTGCATGATGATTGTGTAAACTATAGCTCATTTGGATCCCCGTGCAGGGTGTTGTTGAAATATGCCTCAGTGCGCACACGTGCATGCACACACACACACACACACACGCACACACACACACACACACACACACACACACGCACACACACAGAGTTTCCCCACATCACTGAGTCGAGTCAAAGTCTGTCTTCTCTCCCCTGCTGTGCGATGTCACCTCTGTCACATTAATTGACGTGTCTCTTTCTGGGCTCTGTTTGGTTCTGTTGGCCTATTTATTTCAGTGCTGTGTGTGTGTGCATGTGTGTGTATCAGTTTATACTCCCACCAGCAGGGTCTGGGAGTACTCATTAACCCATATCTTCTCAAACATTTGACACAGACTTTAAATTTTTGTAAATCTGGTGGGCTAGGTGGTTTATTTTTATTTTTTTGAGACAGGATCTCACTCTGTCACCCTGGCTTCCTGCAGCCTCTGCCTCTGGGATCAAGCGATCCTCCTGCCTCAGCCTCCCGAGTAGCTGGGTCTGTCCGTGCATAGTACTATGCTCGGCTAATTTTTGTATTTGTAGAGGCAGTTTCACCATGTGGCCCAGGCTGGTCTGGAACTCATAGGCTCAAAGGACCCACCTGCCTTGGCCTCCCAAAGAGTTGGGATTACAGGCGCCAGCCACCATGCCAGCCCTGGTTTCATACAGTAGTTTTAACGTGTTTCCCTGATTGCTAATGAGGATGGCTGTCTTTTTCTATTTACTCCTTTTTTGGGCTTTCTCTTTTGAAAAGTGCTTGTCAAGTCTTAAGCTTGTTTTCTCCCTATTGCTTTGTAGGAACTCTTTACCCTCTACAACCTGTGATTATAAAATGTTTCAAACATTAGAAAAGGAAAGAAAACCATAGTAATCACCTTTGTTTCCATCACCCAGATTAATGAGTAAACATTTTGTCCTGTTTGCTTTTCTGTAATATGTGTGTGTGTGAGCATATGTGTATCCATGTGTGTGTGTGCATATATTCACTTTCTTTGTAGTGTCTATTGATAGGCAGAAGTTCTTAATTTTAATGTAGCCACATTATATATAATATATAATACGTATATATAAGACTCGTGTGTGTGTGTGTGTGTGTGTGTGTGTGTGTGTATACACATACAGTTTTAAAAGTCTTGCCATGTTGCCCAGGCTGGTCTTGAGCTCTTGGGCTCAAGTGATCTTTCTGCCTCCACCTCCCAAGTCTCTGGGGTTATAGTCAGGCATGCCACCATGCTCTGTGTAGCTCAGTTTATCCGTTCCTTTCTCATTTGTGCTTTTTGTATCTTACGAAATGCTTCCCTCCTCCAACATCTTTAAGAGAGTCTATTACATTTTGTTTTGAAAGTCTTACTTTTTCTTTTCCCATTTAGAGGGGTTATTTGTTTGTAATTATCTTTTGTGTGTGGTGCTATGTGTAGGTCCAGTTTGCTTTTTAAAATAAATATAGTCAAGTGAAGCATCTCCTATCTAGACCCAATTTAAGATGGGAGCCCCCAGTGCCTACAATTAAGTATGAAAGATATGAACGATAACTTCCCCATCTCCCTGGTATTCCACTGATATGGGTAGAGCACTGAGGATGTATTTGTAGCTGGGAGTGCAGGCTGCAGGAGGGAAGGGCCACAAGAAGCTAAAAGCACAGCAGGTCCTCACTTGATTTATAGAGAATTTCTTTCAGGAGGCCACAGTTGCTCTGGCAGCTCATTTCTTAGCAGCAACAACTGTAGTTAAAAAAAAAAAGTGACATAGTATATTTAATTGCTGATAAAGTATTGTCAACTCACAAATGTATTCACATAAGATATATATTTCAAGAACAATAGAATAACCATGAATATAAAAGGAATTAGGAGAAAGAGAAAAAAGAAGACATAAAGAAATAAAAACAGTTGGAGCAGATAGCACAAAATAAGATGAAAGTTATAAATGAAACTAAGCCAACAATTACCATAAATGTAAATGGACTAAATAGTTAAGAGAAAATGACCATAAAACAGAATTAGGCTCAGCACAGTGGCTCATGGCTGTAATTCCAGCACTTTGGGAGGCCAAGGCAGGCTGATCATGAGGTCAGGAGTTTGAGACCAGTCTGGCCAACATGGTGAAACCCCATCTCTGCTAAAAGTACAAAAATTAGCCAGGTGTGGTGGTGCATGCTTGTAATCCCAGCTACTCGGAAGGCTGAGGCAGGAGAATCGCTTGAACCTGGGAGGCAGAGGTTGCAGTGAGCTGAGATCACGCCACTGCACTCCACTGTTTCAAGAAAACAAACAGAATTTGAAAAGAAACAGTATGAAAAGACATCTAAAACATACAGTTATAGAAAGACTGAAAGAGAATGAAAAAAATACACATGTCATATGTACCTAACCCAGAGAGGGGTGGTTAGCTATATTATTATCAGATAAAATAGGCTTTGGGTAAAAAGCAATATGGGAGATCTTTTAAGGTCACAAATAATGATGAAAATTATAAACCAAGGGAAAAGGCAATCTAATATTTTAATATATCTAATAACTGTCAGTCAAAATACATGAAAGCAAAATATGACAAAATTGCAACCCTACCTAATAGGCCAATTTAAACACATATCTCAGTATCTGATAAAACAGACAAAAAACAATCAGCATAGACATAAAAGATTTACATCTGTCTAGAAAATTAACAAGTTTGACCTAATGTACAGAAAAACACATTTCTCCAAAGTGACGATTCACCCACCCTCCCCACCGCTCCAGTATATATGTACTGAGCCATAAGGAAAATCTCAACAAATTCCTAAGAAGCAGAACTATGTGTACATCTTTCTCTCTAATCATAATGTCATTAATCAAAAAAAAAATAATAAAAAGATAAAGTAAAAAGCCAGAAGGGCAGATACTAAATGAGAAAGTGACAGAGGAGTTACAGATTTTGTTAAGCTTATGAAGCTTGTACTGGGGAAAGCAGTCAAAGGGATATTAAAATTTACACGGACGGAAATCCAACCTATATAAATCCTTGAAAGATGCTACATACAGATGTTTCGTCAGTTCTCACATGCCAAACCCAGCAAAGCCACACTTAGGATCGTCCCTGGCGAGCAGACCTGCCGCAGGAGGAGAGGCAGCACAAACCTCCCTTTGCAGTGGAAATGCCACGCTGTGTGCGCACCTTACCCATCACCGCTCTGGAAGCGGCTGCTCCACTCACTGCCACCTGAGAGTCACTCCCAGCAGTTCACTCCAAGGCACACTGGGCAACGCTATACCTGGCAAGCCACTTTGCATCCTGCTGATAAGGCTTTCAGAGACTTAGGAATCTTTGAATTATTAGATTCATAGTGTTATTCAAAAGAAAGAGAGCGACATCATTTCTGTTCCACACACGTTTCTCATCTTCGCTGATAAAAGGCAAGGGGAACGGTGAGTACCACAAAGAGCCTGATGCTGACGGCGCAGATATTGCTCCGTTAGGAAGAACCAATTTAGACCATAACCATTTAAAAAAACCAGAAAATACAACTGTACATTTTAGCCTTTATTAAAATCCAAGAGATTTGATTTATTTGCTCCTCGTTTAGGTAATTAGTGTCTAAAACATTTCAAAGATAACGTATATAAAGGCTAACATTTCTAGTGCTTTTTAAAAATTCAGGCCCAGTCTCTTCTAATTAAATATATAAATTGTCACTGTCTTTCTCAGAAAGAAGAACAAAGAGCCCTGGTTAAAAAGTAAAAATTAAACTTCCTCTTAAAAAATTGTTACGTCAAAATTATCTAATAAACTACACTTCAGAAAATGATTTCTGAATTATTAAGAAAATATAAATAATAAAGCAACAGTTTATGTTCTGAATTTCATATTTTTATTTTTTGTTATTTTTTAAATTTTGTTTTAAGTTCTAGGGTACATGTGCAGATTGTTACGTAGGTAAATGTGTGCCACGGTGGTTGGGTGCACCCGTCAACCCATCACCTAAGTATGAAGCCCGGCGTGCGTCAGCTGTTTTTCCTGATGCTCCCCCCCCACCAGCCCTGACAGGCGCAGTACGTGTTGTTCCCCTCCCTGTGTCCATGTGTTCTCATTGAACCTCGCATTTTTAAATACAGCATATGCCAAGTGTCAGTTCAGTACCTGTAATTATACAGACTATGATGTAAGCTAAAAGTGTTGATTAGATGCAAATGTATAAATTAACCTTCTCTAAACACGCGGGGCTTCTCTCAGGGCTATTTCCAGCTTCTATGAGCATTGTAGAGTGGGCTGCTCCCTTTCCCCCCAAAATGGATACCTTAGAAAACAACTTTCTCAGCTTCCCTGTTGCACACACTTATGAAAGATATGTTATTTAAATTCAATGCCAAATATTTCTGAGATCAACACAGCAGTGATCCCAAGGAGAACATTTCTCTTTGCTAATGGGCAAACTTGAAGAGCAAAGCAGTGGAAGGGTAAGTCTGCAGACTCAGGTGGGGCTCAAGTCAGAAGCACGTGGAAGGGCATTGGCAAATAGCAAACACCACCAACTGGAGCCCCCAGGGTTTAGTCAGTATTAAACCTCTAAGGAGTGGCATGTCCGAGACTGCAGTTCCCATCTTCTGACTCCCAGCTCAAGGTCTCTGAAATCCCAGCACCAGCTCTGAAGTTGTTATTCTGTATTTTCATGGATACCTTTTCTTCTTTGCTGCCATCCTCTTTTTTTTTTTTTGAACAGTTATACCTGATCGTCCTATTTTTGTGTGTGTTCCACCGAAAGTTTTCACTCTATATACTTTCCCTCTTTCTATCTGAGTGTGTACATCTGTAACAGGGACAAAAAGATCTCACATCTCTCTCACCCTTGGTTTGTGTTTTGTTTTGTTTGTTTTTAAGACAGAGTCTTGCTCTGTCACTGGGCTGGAGTGCAGTGCACGATCACCATTCACTGCAGCCTCGACCTCCTGGGTTCAAACAGTTTTCCCACCTCAGCCTCTGAGTAGCTGAGACTACAGGAGTGCACCACCCCACCTGGCTAATTTGTAGTTTTTGTAGAGATGGGATTTTGCCATGTTGCCCAGGCTGGTATTAAACTCCTGGCTTAAACGAGCCTCTTGCCTCAGTTTCCCAAAGTGCTAGAAGGAACTACAGGTGTGCGCCACCATGCCTGGCCTCACAGTTGTTAAAATTACAGAAATCACGTTCACAAAGCAGGTTGGCCTGTTTGGAAAAGGGTGTCATAATTTCTCAGGTAACTCTAAAAAGAGAAAGCTACTGAAAATTAGTTTAATACACTCATTACAGACTCAGTATAAGATCATAGCTTCCTCTCCCAGAGTGTAGCCACAGCATAACACAGGATGAGGTGACCTTGGAAATGCCACATACAGTATGCTCTTGAGTAGAACCATAATTCAGAGCTCTAAAATTTGCTAGAGTTTGTTTAACCCAGTGTGTTCCAATGTATTTGACTAGGAGACCCTTCATTCCTGCAACATTGATAAATATCCCATGGAAAATCTAGCTTTCTGTGAATAATGAACAAAACATTTAAATTTAAAACTAAAATTGCCTTCTAAGCAGAGATCTACATATCAATAAAATGAAGAAATAAAGTTTCTATACTGTTTTCTTTCCAATACAAAGATTAGAAGGAAAAGGAAAAGAGACAGGACCAATAGCCCATGTTGGGCCGGGCACCGTGCTTACACCTGTAATCCCAGCGACTCTAGAAGCTGAGGCGGGAGGATCACTGGGCTCAAGTGATCCTTGAATGAAACCCAGTCTCAAAATAAAGAAAATTACTAGCTGGGTGTGCACCTATAGTCTTAGCTACTTGGTGGCTCACTTGAGCCCAGGAGTTCAAGGCTGTAGTGAGCTATGAGTGTGCTACTGCATTCCAGCCTGGGCAATAGGGTGAGACTCCATCTCTAAAAATAAAATGTAAAAATAAATAAAAGCCAGGTGTGGTGGCTTATACGTGTAATCCCAGCACTTTGAGGCGGGCTAGGTAGAAGGATCACTTGAGGCCAAGAGTTTGAGACCAGCCTGGGCAACAAAGCAAGACTCCATCTCTGCAAAAAAATTTTAGAAATTAGCCCAGTGTAGTGGTGCACGCCTGTAGTCCCAGCTACTCTGGAGGTTGAGGCAGAAGGATTGGTTGAGCCCAGGAGTTTGAGGCTGCAGTGAGCTGTGATCACACTGATGCCCTCCAGCCTGGGCAACACAGCAAGACCCTGTCTCTAAAAAATTAAAAAATAAATGGCCCATGCTCAGCAAGGTACATTACCAACTTTTGAATGTGGGTGTGGGGGGAATAAAAGGAAATAAACCAATTAGCATTTCAGTAGATGTGAAAACAAGAACTACCCCAACGGTGTGAATGGACTGATGCCACAGAACTGTACACTATTAAGTTAAAATGGTCAATGTTATGTTATACCTATCTTACATATAACCACAACTTTATTTTTGTCTTAACTTTTTTTTTAAAATAGAGATAGGGTCTCACTAAGTTGCCCAGGCTGGTCTTGAACTCCTGAGCTCAAGCGATCCTCCTGCTTTGACCTCCCAAAGTGCTGGAATCACAGGCGTGGGCCACCACTCCTGGCTGTCGCCACAGCGTTAAAGAAAGAGACAGAGGAATAGAGCAGACCATATTCTTGACTATTAGGTAATGCAACTTTATTTCAGCAAAGGGGAGTAACGGCAGTAAAATCCCACCCACCTGGAAAGTTTTAAACCATCTCATAAACAACCCTAGATGAAGGAAAATTTTAAAACTAGACTTGGGACTGTTTATATAGTAACAATAATGGAAATACTGCATGTCATAACTAATGGGCTATTGCTAACACTAGATCGAAAGGAAAGTTCGTAGCCTTAAATGAGTTAATAATGACACAAGAAAGAAAGAAAGCAAATGAAGTTACAAAACAATAAAAAGCCGGAGGACAGAACTAGGGATAAAAAGCCACTTCTGTTTCATAATAAATGAAGACAGGGCAATGTCTTTCCTACACTCAGACAGTATATAATATGTAAACATAGTTTCATAAATGTTAACTAGAAAGAATGGGACTTGTAGTGGAGAGCTAATTTAAGTAATAAAAACATTAGCTGAATGTGATCAAGAATTCAAAGGAACTTCAATCAGCTGCCATCTTATTCCGGCGTTTTTAAGTTTAAATGTGTCTGTCTCTTACTGTTAATCTTTTCATTGAATATGTTTTCTATTTTCTACTAACATCAATTATCTTTCTCAAATTTATATATTCTCAGTCAACATCTCAATAGGTAAACTAAAGTGGATTTTAGAAATTACATGCAAAGGAAAAAAGGCAAAAATAAATTCTTGAAAAAAGATTATATTGGTAGGGCAAAACATTGCATATATTCAAAATATATATTAAAAGTAAAGACTATTAATTTAGATAGTGTGGAACGGGGATCAATAGGCCAACAGAACCAAGCAGAGCCCAGAAAGAGCCACGCCAGCTGGTGAGGCAGAGGTGGCCTGGCAGAGGGGGAGAGAGGACAGACTGTGACTCAGCGATGTGGGGAAACTGATTATCTATATTATGTTTACAAGCAAATTAGAACTAACCATAGCGTCACACACAAACACAGTTTTAGTCTCCATGCCTGATTTTCCAATAAGCAGCACCAAAATGAACATCTGAAATACTGACCTTAGATATTTTCACATTTGTGGATTGATCTTTCCTCTAAAGGCTTCAAGGTACCTGGAGTTTTTTTTTTTTTTTTTTAACATACTTTATTGTTTTAGTATTTCATTGAACCAAGAACATAGGATTTTCGTTTCTTGCCGTATAGTGGGGAAGATACCTGGACAGCCCTATCCCTCTGAAAGCAACTGAAAATACTGGATATAAAATAATTAAAGAAAAAAAACAACACCTTGAAAGGCACCTATAAAGTAGCATGAAATTCCTAAGTCAGCAACTGTGTAGAACATCCCTGAGAGGTGCCCAGAACACTTAAGCTGGTGTTTGCCCTGACAGCATTTGCCTACCGAGGTAAATGAGAAACATGAGAGGTGAGGCTAAGGGCCTGCCTAAGTAGACCAAAATTACCTTGGCAGAAAACTTTTTTGTTAAGACCGCCTACGATATATTAAATCTGTTTAACAACATTAAAACATAGTACAGCTCTTCATTAATAAGCCTAGCTATTTTAAAAATAATCTTAGCTTTCATTTTAATGATATGAAGAAATAGGTCTTTGATTTAAGCAGCGGGCATTAGCGCAGTTACCCTTCCCAAAGAGTGAGCTACGTATAAAACACCGCTAGTTTCATTGCTCGTACAGAATCCCACAGGGGATCCCGATGGAGCAGGGCCACGTACTTCAGGTAGGAGCAGGTTGAATTGGCCTGACAACCTCACTGAGTTGACAGAGCACTGGAATGACAGTGGCGCCTTTCCAACCCAGCTGCCAAAATCGCTGTGGTTTTCTAGTATTAGGAATGAGTCCTAGGAATTGACTGACAGTTGTGTTGTAAAGCACATGTGTTTGAGGGCGGTTTTATAAATAGCTCATTTCCCCCTACATTCAGTAAAAAGATTTTAAAACTTAATGAGAAATGAGGCAAAGAGCAAGGCATATGGGGGCAAAAAATCAATATTTGTCTGTAGTGAGAACTAGTACAGAGGATGTAGCTTATCTCTGTGGGCAAATAGGCTTCCACACATCGAACTCCCGCCACATTAAGGAAGCTTAGCCTTCCCCAGACACAGCAGCAGTCTCCACGTGGGGTACCTGTCCAGTTAAGGCAGACCTTACAACTAGGAGATACGTGACGACAACCCTGTGTGGGTGGGCCTGTCCCCAAGGGAAGAAGGGGCGAGTTGAGCTGAGCACTTAGAATACCCAGGTTTTTCTTTTCAAATTTGTCAGGTAGATGTCACATTTTATTTCCCCAAGTAGAGTGAATACAGGAGCAGAGAGTGGCTAGAAGTGTGAGGTTAATTTTTTCTGGCTGCATTGAAGGCAGCAGGGTTGAGAACGAAGAATTCTCTCAGATACTCATTCTGAGAAGTGAAAAACGTGTTGAAGTTTGAGAAATTGAAGGATGTTTAAAGTTTTTTTCCAGCAACCTTGTAGCTTGTACTGTATGGTATTAATAATAATGGGAAACAAAGCTAAGATTTATTGAGAATTTACCACTTTTCATGCTCTAGATTGAGTCTTCATGTATGCTATCTCATTTAATTCTCAAGCTCTCAAACTGCTCGTGTTTTGTTATCTTCATTTTATAGATGATGAAACTCAGGCAAAGAGAGAAAAATCGTCAAGGTTATGTAGCGAGCAAAATGCAAAAGCGATGGCTTCAGCTTAGATATTACTCTGTATCTTCTGCTCATTTTAAGATGTTTTTATATGAAAAATATGCAACTTTGGATTGAAAAAAATACTTGCATATTGTAATAATCCAAACAGTATAAAAATATCTAAGGTTGAATTAATAGACTCCTCCCCACCATCTATACCTATTATAATCATCATTCATAGGGTGTTATATACCTTTCTTTGCCCTTCCTTTATGTATATATTAATATTTACATATTTATTTTCTTGTTAAACAAATAGAGGATTATATAATCTTTAGTGTATTTTTTACTATTTTAATTAAGGTATCATTTATATAAAATGCTCAGATATTTAATGTATGTGTGTCATAAATTTTTTTTTGAAACAAGATCTGTCTATATCACCCACGCTGGAGTGCAGTGGTGCAATCTTGGCTCACTGCAACCTCCACCTCCTGGGCTCAAGCCTCCCAAGTAGCTGAAACGACAGGTGTGCGCCACCACGCTTGGTAGAGGCAAGAGGTTTCTCCATGATTCCCAGGCTGGTCTCGGACTCATGAGCTCAAATGATCCCCACCCATCATGGCCTCCCAAGGTGCTGGGATTGCAGGCATGAGCCAGTGTGCCTGGATGTAAATATTTTTTCCTGGTCTGAGACACTGTGAGGCTTAATGGTGTCATTATGAGCAGAAATGTAAAATTTTAATGAAGCTTAATTTAATACTTTTTCTGTTACATTTAGTAACTTTTTGACCTGATTAAGAAAGCTTTACCTACCGCAATATATATTTTATGACCTCTTCTAGAAGCTTTATGGTTCTAACTTTTACATTTAGGTTTGTGATTCATTTCAGATTAATCTGTGAGTATGGAGTTGCTAAGATGCTTTTATGGCCCTGAACATGGTCTAACTTGGTAACGTTTCTTGTGATCTTGAAAAGAATGTGTCTTCTACCTTTGTTGGGTGGAGCGTTGGATAATTGTCAACGTCAGTTGATAGTGTTATCCAGCTCTTCTGTGACCTTCCTGCCTTTTTATCACCTTTATGAGCTTATTTTTATAAATCTTTTTTTTTAACAGTATATAACTCAAATTTGTCACACAGTTATAACAGTATATAACAGTATATAAGAACAGCAGCAGCTTATGTTTGAAATAGGTTCAAAAATTAAGGAAAACAACCTGTATATTTATTAACATATATACTTTTTTCTTTGTTCTTTTGTATATATTTAATTTCTTTTCATTATCATTTTTTTCTGCCTGAATATTCCTTTAATATTTTGTAGTGCAGTTCTGCTGGTGATGAATCTTCCTAACTTTTGTATGTCGGAAGAGTATTCATTTCACCTTTGTTTTGGAAGATGTTATTTTTGTGTAAATTTGTAGGTTGATGGTTACCCGTTTTTCTTTTGATACTTGAAAGATATTACTCTGTTGTTTTTTGATTTGTATTGTTTCTGATGAGAATTCCCTGTCATATTTGTTCCTCTCTATGGAATATGCCTTTTTACTCTAGCTGCTTATAAAGTTTTCTTTTTATTTTATTTATTTATTTAGAGACAGGGTTTCACCCTGTTAGCCAGGATGGTCTTGATCTCCTGATCTCGTGATCCACCCGCCTCAGCCTCCCAAAGTGCTGGGATTACAGGTGTGAGCCACTGCGTTCGGCCTATTTTTATTTTTGACACAGGGTCTTGCTTTGTTGCCCAGGCTGGAGTGCAGTGGTGTGATCACAGCTCACTGCAGCCTCCAACTCCCATGCTAAAGTGATCCTCCTGCCTCAGCCTCCCAGGTAGCTGGGACTACAGGCATGCACTACCATGGCTGGCAAATTTTTAAGATTTTTTGTAGAGAAAGGGTCTTGCTGTGTTGCCCATGCTGGTCTTGAACTCCTGGCCTCAAGCAATTCTCTCACCTTGGCCTCCCAAAGCACTGGGATTACAGGCATGAGACATTGCTCATGTCCATCAGGTGTTCTCTTTATTATTCTGTGTGCGCGCATGTGTGTGTTTTCTTACCAGTCTGATTATGATGTACCTTGGTGTAATTTTCCTTTGTTTCTTCTGCAGAGGGCTCATTGAGCTTCTTAGACCTGGAATGATCAGTTTTCATCAATTTGAAAAATTCTCAGACAAAATTTCAAGCATTTTCCCAACTACACATTTATTAGGTCTTTTGAAGGTGTCGCACAGTTCACTGATGCTCTGTTCTTTTTTTTTTCAAGTCTTTTTTCTTCTGTGTTTATTTTGGATAGATTTTTATTGTTAATTGCTATGTCTTCATGTTTACTAATCATTTAGTCTGTAGTATCTAGTCTGTTAATCCCATTCAGTGTAATTTTAATGTAAGACATTGCATTGTTTATCTCTAGATTTTTGATTTGGGTGAATTTTGTGTCTTTTTTTTTTCTCTCTTCATCGCGTTTTTGCTTTCTTCTTCCTTCTTGAGTATGTGGACTATATTTACTATAACCGTTTAATATCTTCCTACTAAGTCTATCAGTCATTTCTAGTGGTTGAATTATGAATCATAGTTTTCAGCATCTTTGCATGCTTGGCAATGTTTAATTAGATGTTTGTCACTGTGAATTTTATATGATTGAGTGCCGAAGTTTTTAAAATTTCCGTAAGTACTTCTGGGCTTTTTCTTGGGCCCATTTTTATTACCTGAAAACAGTTGAATCTTTTTGAGGCTGACTTTTTAGCACCATTAGGACCGTCCAGAATGGCTTTTAGTCTTGGATTAATCTGGTCACACCACTGAAGCAATCCCTTTCCTAGGATTCTCCTTGATGTCCCTTATTTAGGCAGTCTTTCCACTCTGACTGATCGGTGCCCAGGTTATTCCTGGGACTGGATGGCTTCTGAGGATTATTTTGCCTGCTCTGTATGAATTATCTTCCAATTTTTATATTATAGTTATATTGTTTATTTTCCAGATTATTTCAGCATCTTTGTTTTATTAAACTGTATGGAGAATTATGTTATGCTAGCTTGCTAGTGAAATACCAAATGATTATATGTAATAGTCTCATAGTGATCTGAAAGAGTTATCATTTCTCCCAAGATGCCTTACACATCCAGAGGCAGATGATACAGTCTTGGTATCATAACATTATTTGCAGTGGTTATAAAGAAATACCACGTATTTGGTTCTTACACTAATTCATATTATTTTAATTTCCTTGATCTGTATCCTTTCTCTCTAGGAAGAACGCGTTGTGAATCACATGGCAGCAAAAATTATTGAAAATGTCTGTACCACCTTTTCTGCTCAGGCCCAGGGCTTTATTACAGGAGAAGTCGGACCCGTCTTATGGTACCTGTTCAGACACTCCACTGCTGATTCCCTTAGGATAACAGCAATATCGGTAAGACGGAGCTTCTTTTGGGGATATATCTGGGTATCTTTAAACACCAAGTTTGAAGAAAACATCAGAATAAGCATAAACTTAGTTGAATAGGTAGGAAATTGAAATCGCAGAGTAATATTGAGAGAAATAACTTGATTTTCTTTTAAAATAGTATTTTGAAAACTTGGGACTGGAAAACCTTGGGACTGTGAGAGAATTTCAGTAAAACCTTGTTAAGAGACTACTAACAATACACAAATTAGCTGGGCCTGGTGGTGGGCGCCTGTAGTCCCAGCTACTCGGGAGGCTGAGACAGGAGAATTGCTTGAACCTGGGAGGCAAAGGTTGCAGTGAGCTGGAATTGCGCCACTGCACTCCAGCCTGGCGCCTGGCAACAGGGCTAGACTGTCTCAAAAGACAAAAAAAGACTATGGTATTATGGTTTTAAAAACTAATTAATAATTAATTTATTTGTTTTGAGACAGAGTGTCCCTCTGTTGTCGAGGCTGGAGTGCAGTGGCGCGATCTTGGCTCACTGCAACCTGCACCTCCCTTTGTTCAAGCGTTTCTGTTGCCTCAGCCTCCC
Organism: Plecturocebus donacophilus; assembly: GCA_004027715.1. Taxonomy (NCBI): domain Eukaryota; kingdom Metazoa; phylum Chordata; class Mammalia; order Primates; family Pitheciidae; genus Plecturocebus; species Plecturocebus donacophilus. The sequence continues at coordinate 1,585 of PVKP010044351.1, read as the reverse complement.
AAGTAGCTGGTACTATAAGCATACACCACCATGCCTGGATTTTTTTTTTTTTTTTGTATTTTTGTAGAGATAGGGTCTTGTCATGTTGCCCAAGCTGGTCTTGAACTCCTGGCCTCAAGCGATCTGCCTGTCTTCCAAAGTGCTGGGATTACAGGCATGAGCCACTGTGTCCAGCCTCAAAAACTATTTAGAGGCGATAGTGGAAAACTGTGGCAGTATATGGGGTACAGGGTTTGGTTTACTCTATTTTTAATGTTGCCTGACTTTTCCCTGTTAGCATCCTCGTTCAGGTTTTGTGTCAAATGAGTTTATCATGTGGTTCAGATCAATTCATTTTAATGGTCAGGCATCTGTGATTTTGCCATTTCTGTGTTGTGATTGGTTGCCTATTACTTTGCTCACATGGTTATAATAACTTGGTATAAAGGATAATTATGTATGAAGATGTGTTAACAAGCTTGTATCAACGTAATAGTCTACTGAACAAATATAACCCTCTCTCATGTGATTTATTTGCACACCCCTTTGAGTTAGCAGTCTCATCTGGGCTCTTCAGCATTGGGTGGCATCCTTGTATGTCCCTGATCAGCTGGCTCTTGCTCTTCTCTCTGTGGCGGCTTCTTACTCTGTCTTCTTTCCTTATGTCCCCAACCTCTCGTTTTCATCACGCATCCTCACTCATGAGCTTCCCCCTGCTGCCCAGAGAAGTGAAGCCCTCCAAGGGCAACAATGCCATGCCTTGTGCCATGTAAGTAGGACCTGTTCACGCACACACCTGTGTCTCTCACTTCCTTTCTTCTTGGCGCCGTTGACAAGCTGTCCCTCCTCCTGTCGGAGATGAGCCTCTTCCCGCTCCTCCAAGTCTTCTTTCTGGCCCCTTCTTGGGAACCTCACTTAAATGGTTCTTTTTGCCCTTCCCTAAATCTCAAATCTTTCCTTCTCTACTAGGTTCTTCTAGTCAGCATTTAGGTGTTCCTTAATTTACCTCATTAAAACACAAACACACGCACACACACACACACACACACAGACTCTTGCTCACACACACACACTCTCACATACTCTGTCTCACACACACGCACACACACACTCTCACAATCACACTGAAAAAGCCTCTATGCTGCATACTCCCATTCCTAGTCGTACTTCTTTAAAGAGCTCTTGCCACATGCTGCTCCTTTCTGGCCTATGTTTCCATTTTAGCCCAGTCTGGTGCTGTCCAAAAAATGCCACTAAAGCTAATCTTGCTGAGGTTACTAATAACTTTCATGTTGCTAAATCCTGTGGGTATTTATGGAATTTTTTCAGTTATCGTGTTATCTATATAATCTTGAAGATCAATGGATAAAAATCCTGCTCCTGAATATCATTAAGAAAGGATATAACAAAATACAGAGAACACCACAAAGATATTCCTCAAGAAGAGCAACCCCAAGGCACATAGTCGTCAGATTCACCAGGGTTGAAATGAAGGAGAAAATGCTAAGGGCAGCCAGAGAGAAGGTTCGGGTTACCCATAAAGGGAAGCCCATCCGACTCACAGCAGATCTCTCAGCAGAAACCCTACAAGCCAGAAGAGAGTGGG
>PVKP010044350.1:0-16780 GCA_004027715.1 Plecturocebus donacophilus | reverse complement strand
GACGCCCACCCTGAGCCCCAGATACCCACCCTGAACCTCAGCCACCCACCCTGAGCCTCAACTGCCCACCCTGAGCCCCTGGGACCAGCCCCTGGGATCTGGGGGGAGCACCTCACGTGTCCGACTCTGGGCCTTGCTGGGTAGGAAAGAAACCCAGACGAGTCTCATTTCAGGCCCAGGGACGGCCGTGCCAGCGGGGAGGCCGACCACAGCCAGGAAAAATGGCAGCAAAGCAGCAGCGGCAAGGAGGCAGGTGAAGGGAACAGCAGTGTGGAGGCAGGAGGGTGGGAGCGAAGGGTCGGCGAGAAGTGGGCCCAGGGCAAGAGGGCGTCCGCGGGCGGCCTCCAGGACTCAGCGGGCATCGGAGGCTCTGAGGCCGGTGGGGCGCCGAGCACAGGAGGGCCGGGAGCAGCGGCCGGTCCACCCAGGGTGGCCTGGAAGTGGGCCACAACCCACAGCCCACTGAGTGGCCGCCCGGCTGCTTCGGCAGCAAGCCGACCGTCCTCGAGGTCACTGCAGCTGAGGGTCCGTGGGCAGGTCTTCCCGGGAGAGCACGGGCAGGCCCCAGAGCTCAGGGAGGAGACGCTGAGCCTCTGCCTTTCCGGTGTGGGGACATCGGGACTTGGGGTGGTGGGGCAGTAGGCAGGGCCCAGGACAGCATCAGGTGGTGACAGCCAGAAGTGCTGACACCCCGGCTTCACGGAGCCCCAGTGCCCTCCCTGCAGAACTGGCGTCCCCACCGGAGCCAGGGGAAGGAAGCTTCAGTGACCTGTGGGAGTCCCCACAAAGTCCTCTCTGTGTCTCTAAGAGCAAATCTGAAAGCATTAGGTCGGGACATTTCCCAGGGATGGGTCTGGGTGTACCTAGGCTTGGCATTTCTTTGTCTCTTTAAAAGACATTTTACGGCCTGGCGAGGTGGCTCACACCCGGAATCCCAGCGCTGTGGGAGGCCGAGGCTGGCAGACCACCTGAGGTCAGGAGTTCAAGACCAGCCTGCCCAACATGGCAAAACCCTGTTTCTACTGAAAACACAAAAATTAGCCGGGCATGGTGGCGCACGCCTGTAATCCCAGCTACTCGGGAGGCTGAGGCAGGAGAATTGCTTGAACCCGGAGCCAGAGGCTGCAGTGAGCCGAGATCGGGCCACCGCACAGAGCGAGACTCCGCCTCAAAGAAAAAAAAGAGACGTTTCTTCAAGGTTTCTCTGGGCTGTTTTAAAAAATACACAGTGGCATGATGAGTCTTCGAGGGTCATGCTGGTGCCCTCACCAGGATAGGCACACTCACCTCCCCAGAGCCCCCAGCCCTGCAGGCCACTCACCTCCCCAGCCAGGTGCTCCTGCGGGCAGGTCGGGGTGTCCCAGGACGTGCCCTGCAGCCTGGTGCTGACCTTGAAGCGCACGCACTGGATGGCGGTGCCCGTGTTGAGGCCGGCCTGCAGCAGGAGCACCAGCAGCAGCAGCAGCAGGAGCACGTCGTAGGAAGGCTGCGGGCAGGAGGAGGTGTGAGCCCGCGGCCCAGCCACCCTCCAGCCCGGGGACCAAAGCGGCCTTCACAAAGAGCCCAGCCAGAATTGGAGCCCCAGCAACCCGAACCACTGTTATTTCAGCAGCCTGATAATAATCATTCCAGCCCAATCCATGAGGTCGATTCTGCTTTACACTCTGTTGGCTTGTGTTCCACAGACAGGAATGCAAGTGACCGAGCCACGGCCAGGCCCTATGGACAGTGCTGGCTGCTGGTGGCCAAGTCGCTCCACCCCTCCTGCCCCAACACGGCAAGGCTCAGTCCCAGAGCCAGCAAGACGGTCCAAGACTGTCTTCGGGAGGCAGAAGCGCTGTGGCTTCCTGTTCCAGGTCAGCAGGACCCTGAGCAGGAGAGAGAGGGGGCACCGGCCCCGGGGGGAGGGGGACATAGGCCCCAACAGCTTGACCCTTGAGCCGCAGCTGCTGGGAAGGAAAGGGCAGGAGGCAGCCTGACGAGCTCAGCAGGGAAGAGGATGGAGGGAGCCGCCGAGGATGCAGGGGGCAGAGAGCGACCACAGAGCACCCAAAACCCTCTGGGACCCGTGGACGGCTTTCCTGTGTTGGCCCAGGAAAAACCAATGCGAACACACAAAAGAGCCAAACATCTATCCAGTATCACCGCTAGGAAAAAGAAGACAAGGAACAGAATGAACAGCTCTTCTCAAGTTAATACAAAACTTTTTTTTTTGAGAGGGAGTTTTGTTCTTGTTGCCCATGCCGGAGTGCAGTGGTACGATCTCTGCTCACTGCAACCTCTACCTCCCGGGTTCAAGTGATTCTCCTGCCTCAGCCTCCCCAGTACAGGTGTGCACCACCACGCCCAGCTAACTTTTGCATTTTTAGTGGAGATGGAACTTCACCATGTTGGCCAGGCTGGTCTCGAACTCCTGACCTCAGGTGATCCACTGCTTCGGCCTCTCAAAGTGCTGGGATTACAGGCATGACCCACTGCTCCTGGCCTGGATTTTAAGTCATTATTAGAAAGTCTGGTACTTGTGTTTCCAACTGGAGTTTACCCTGGAGGATGGCAGAGGCATGGGCCCCATGTGGCCTTTGCTCTTCAGTTCTTGAGACACCATCTATTGCAAAGACCATGCTTTCCTCAGTCTCAAAAAAAAAAAAAGTCCAGAGCCATTAAGGAAAATATCAATTTAACTATATTTTATAAAAACTTTCACGTAACAAAAATCACAACAAGCAGAATGAGAAATAGCTGCCAGGCTGAGACCACCGTCTGTGTCCTCAATCACAAATGGAGCTGGTCTCCCAGGCACCAGGGTTAGCGGAAAATGGGCAGAAGACATGAGCAGAGTCCACTGAAAAAGCAGTGCAGATGCCCTGGTGCTTTGTAAGAGGCCCTCGTCGTCACCCACGTGGAGACAGATGTGCTCCCACCTCTGTCACCAAACCTCGGCGTCACACCCTCTGTGGGGGGCTGTGGAGAAGTGAGCACCCTCATGCTATTGGCAGGAGGGAAGGTGGACGGCCCCACTGAGGAGTTCGTTGGGATTTAACAACGTTATAGCTGCACCTTCCCTCTGCCCGGCAGTCTCGCCTAGCTGGATATCCTAAAGATTTGCTGCATGGGTTCAAAAGGAAGCTGCCTGCATGTTGTTCACAGAGGAGTCATTTAAGTAGCAGATGGTGGGAAATAACTCAGTTCCCAACACTAGGGACTGGCTGAGTGACCGGGCTACCTACGTGCAAGAGCGATGAAGGAATTCGGAAGAGCTCTGATCTCCTTGGGTATCAAGGAAATGCCAGGATAAATTATTAAGTTTAAAAAAACAAGCAAGGGGCTGGCCACAGTGACAGGAGCCTCTCATCCCCGCACTTTGGGAGACCAAGGTGGGCAGATCGCTTGAGCCCAGGAATTTAACACCAGCCTGGGTGGCAGAGAGAGACCCTGTCTCTGAAAAGTACAATAAGTAAATAAATAATTACAAAGCAAGGTGTATGTTCAGGCACAGTGGCTCACGCCTGCAATCCCAGCACTCTGGAAGGCCGAGGAGGGCGGATCACCTCAGGTCAGGAGTTCGAGACCAGCCTGGCCAACATAGTGAGGCCCCTACCTCTACTAAAAATACAAAAATTAGCCGGGCATGGTGGTGCACGCCTGTAATCCAAGCTGCTCCGAAGGCCAAGGCAGGAGAATCACTTGAACCCGGGAGGCAGAGGATGCGGCGAGCCAAGATTGTGCCACTGCACTCCAGCCTGGGGGACACAGTGAGACTGTCTTAAAAAAAAAAAAAAAGCGAAGTACAGAATACTGATTACAGTGTGCAAGCTATTTTGTAAGAAAGGAAAGAAAATAATCGTGTGGTTGCCTACGAAAGGAGCAGGTCAGTCGGGGATGAGACCACAGCTTCTCTGAGCACAGCTTTTATATAGTTTGGGTTTTGAACCACATATTTTATATACTCAAAAAATACCATTTTAAAAAGAAAAAAAGCACCAAGCCCTAAAGCAGAGTACAACCAGAGACCATTAAATACAACTGAGCATCAGATCCACCGGACAACCCCACACAAAAAGGGGCCTACTCCTTGAGGTGTGGCCGCCCCCTCCTAGCAGAATGCACGCTGAAGGTGAAAGGGAGGCCTTAGGCCCGCTCAGGAGAGGGCCGGGGTGGTAATCTTGTCTTTTGTAATCGTGAACAGTTACATGCATATTGTAAGATAAAATGAAGTAGTGGATACATTCAACGTCACAGGAAACAAAATATTTAGAGTGTGTGTGGCGGGGGGAAGCAAACATAAGAGTAGTCAAGAAAAAACCCTGGGCCGGGCAGGGAGGCCATGACTGTAACCCCAGCACTGTGGGAGGCCGAGGCAGGCAGGTCACAAGGTCAGGAGTTCGAGACCAGCCTGGCCAACATGGTGAAACCGTCTCTACTAAAAATACAAAAATCAGGCGGGCCGTGGTGGCTCACGCCTGTAACCCCAGCACTGTGGGAGGCCGAGGCGGGCAGGTCACAAGGTCAGGAGTTCGAGACCAGCCTGGCCAACATGGCAACACCCCATCTCTGCTAAAAATACAACAGAATAATTAGCCAGGCATGGTGGCACGTGCCTGTCATCTCAGCTACTCAGGAGGCTGAGGCAAGAGAATTGCTTGGACCCGGGAGGCGGAGGTTTCAGTGAGCAGAGATTGCACCACTGAACTCCAGCCTGGGAGACAGAGTGAGACTCCATCTCAAAAAAAGAGAAAAAGAAAGAAAAAAGCCTAAATGTTAAATTGGAATTGGAAATAACAATATAAATGCATGATCTTTAAAAATACAGCCGTGTCCACGAAAGGGCTCTGAAGCAGCGGCACCGTGGAAGGAGGGAGGACACGGAGTCCTAGATCTTGACTCCACGTGCCTGTCCCAGCCAAAGGGACCAGAGCTGTTCCGGGGCAGGCACGTGACATGGCAGGTCTGTGCCATCTTCAGAGTCAGCCAGGGAATGTGGCGGCCATAACAGGAAGACACCACGCTGGAAGGGGCTACCTCTAGCCACATCTGGGCCAACCTGAGCATCGAGAGACAGTTGCAACACTCTAAAAATCACGAGAACCCCACAAGGCCTCCGGCTGCTGAGAGAGAAGGAGGGCTGCTCTCTCTGCGGTGAGCCAGCCTGCACGCTGAGGAGTGGGAGATCCCACACGACCTTCTCTTCACCCACCACGTGAAACAAACAATTCAGGCAAGGCTGTGCCATCCATGCTAGCCCGCAGGGCACACCGCTGGTGAAAACAAGTGTCTGTGCGGTGCCGTGGCCTGAGGCCAAGGACCCCTTACGCCTGCGGAGGGACCCGAGCTCCCAGGGGCACTCGCGGCCGCTACAGGGTAGGAACAGGGCCACAGGTAGGACCACCTGCCCAACAGTGAGCCTGGACCGCAAAGAGTCAAGTGTCACAGGGAGAGTGGGCGCCACCTGGTGGAAAGAGACAGAAGGGACACTGGAGCCAAGGCATGGTACCCACGGCATCCTGCCCTGAAACCTCCACACACAAGCATTTTCTGAGGATGCGTCACTTTACGGAAACTGAATGTACACTGGATGTGAAGAGATACCCTGAAATCATTTCAGCCCACTTAGGTGTGACAATGGCATTGTGGACATGCAGGAGGCTGTTCCTTAGAAATGCTCAAGTTCCTAAGAGTGAAGGCACTTTGGGAGGCTGAGGCGGGTGGATCACGATGTCAGGAGATCGAGACCATCCTGGCTAACATGGTGAAATGCTGGCTCTACTAAAATTACAAAAAATTAGCCAGGCATGGTGGGGTGCACCTGTAGTCCCAGCTACTCAGGCTGAGGCAGGAGAATCACTTTAAATGGCTGGCAGAGGTTGCAAGTGGAGATTGCAGTGAGCCAAGATAGTGCCACTGCACTCCAGCCCGGACGACAGAGCAAGCCTCGGTCTCAAAAAAAAAAAAAAAAAGTGAAGACTCCTCAGTCAAAGCTAACACTTTCAGATACTTCCAAAAACGGACACACAGGCAGTGACTCCAGCCCCCATCAGGCAGTGACTCCATCCATCCATCAGGAAGTGATTCCATCCCCCACCAGCACACACATGTTGACCCGAGAAACCACTTGAGCACAGGTCTTCTAACGATTTGGGTGGCAATACCACTTATATGGGGGGGGGGGGAGGAAACACCAGGTATCTAAGAAATACATCTAGCTACACATGCCTGAGCCTCATAAGTCCTGGTGGAGATAAGTTCATACTAGGCCAGCTCAAAGTCATGGGACTTTGAATTCTCCTTAAATTCACCCGTGAACTCAATGCAGTTTTGATGCAAATCCAAAGAGTGGGTCTCATAAACTCAGGACAGATTTTAAAATGAGCTCAGGGGACATAGAGGGTCCCAGGTCCCTGTGAAGCAGGCGGTGGCCTCAGATCCAGGGCAGAATCGAGGCCCCAAGGCCCTGGGGCCAGGCTGGCGGCAGGAATGGAGTCACCATTGCCGGGGAACAGCAGAGGAGGCCCCGCCTGGGGCTGCCCCTGAAGCAGTCGCTCCCAGAGTCCTTCGAAAAGCCAGCAAGGGCCAGGCCAGGGCACCGCGTGTGTAGAGGGCTCTGAAATAAAATACAACTCACTTTTATGGCTGGTGGGTAATCTTTAAACATCTCCACGATTCTCATGACGCTAAACGACAGATATCCAGAGGCTGTGAACAGCAGCGGAGATGTGAGGCTGCTTATGGCAATCAGCACCTCCACCTGGAAAAGGGGCGCACAGGGGGCGTGGTCAGGACTCAGTGAGGCATGGCCGGAGCCTGGGAGCCCAGGACAGAGGGGAGTGGACAGAGCTTGGGGGACGTGGCTGGAACGTGGGGGCCCATGACAGGAGGCGTGGCCGGGAACCTGGGAGCCCAGTGCAGGGGCGTGGCCAGGTCTCAGGGGGCGTGGCCGGGCACTTCCAGGCTTAGTTCCAAGCTGGTTCCCTGCGTGGCTCTCTCTCAAACCTCTGCCTTTTCTTCTTTCTTTTCTCTTTTTTTTTGTTTTAGACGGAATTTCGCTCTTGTTGTCCAGGCTGGAGTGTAATGGCACTATCTTGGCTCACTGCAACCTCTGCCTCCCGGGTTCAAGCAATTCTCCTGCCTCAGTCTCCCAAGTAGCTGAGATTACAGGCGCGAGCCACTGCATCCGGCCTGCCTTTTCATTCAGAGCAAAATGCCACGAGTTTTTAAATATTTACCATCCAGGTGCAGTGGCTTATGCCTGTAATCCAACCACTTTGGGAGGCCAAGTCAGGTGGATCACCTGAGGTTAGGAGTTCAAGACCAGCCTAGCCAACATGGTGAAACTCCGTCTCTACTAAAAATACAAAAATGAGCCGGGCATGGTGGTGCACGCCTGTAGTCCCAGCTACTTGGGAGGCTGAGGCAGGAGAATGACTTGAACCTGGGAGGCAGAGGTTGCAGTGAGCCAAGATCCCATCACTGCACTCCAGCCTGGGCATCAGAGCAAGACTCTGTCTCAAACAAAACCAAGAAACAAAAAACATTTACCTACAGTTCTCCGCTCTTGAAAAAATAGCGCTTCCGCATGGGTCACCTCCTTCACTGCTCTACAGTCTGTCCTTTTAACACATCCCAAACTTTTCTGTTTGACCCATCGAGTCTCAGAAATAGCCTTCACTCATACCAAGTGCAGCAGTCACCTTGCAGAGCATTCAGGTATTGGTCTCCCTCCGTGGCTGGTGCACAGAGACCGTTCCCAGTGTCTACACTGCCTTGCTCACATCGGCCTGTCCCTGGGAACGGTCCCCACTGGGCTGGGGGTGGGCAGCCTATGCCCCCCACAGCCCCTCCCCTCCTCAGCCCGCAGGTCCTGCAGCTGGGTCGCTGCTGTCTCAGGCTGGAGCCTGGTTACATGGCCCTGGGGGAGGGCTGGGTCAGGCCCTGGCCCTGGCCCCGCTCAGTGGATCTCTGGCACTCAGGGGTTAGGACTTCACCTACCAGACACTTGCTAGGACACTCTGCTGTCACATGACTGGCAATGGCACTTGGAAAGCACTAAAAGAAAAGCAAAAGGAAAGATTTTAGAGGAAATAGTCCAAGAAGTCAAATTCCAAACACGTGCTCTCCCACAAGTTACTCCTCCATCGAGGCTGACTGGCTGGTGCAGAGCTCGGGGGGTCGGTCCCCAAGGGTACAGCTGGGGCAGGGACGGGTCCGCAGGGAAGCAGGGGTGACCTCTCAGAGGCTATGTGTGCTCTCTGTTCCTCAACTGTTGGTTTAAAATATTAAGCCTGTAGAAAAGCTGCAAGAGCAGTGCAGTGGGTGTCTGAGGCCCCAAAGTCACCAGTCCTTGACACTCACATCTGTGCTCTCTGCAGCTCTCCCAGACTGCCTGACACCTGAACACCTGAGTGTGCTGGCCGAACTCAGGGCATACGCCCAAAGCAGCGCCACACCTGAGAGACTGCACATGGGTCTGATACCATCCATGCCCAGATTCTTCCGATTGTCCTGATCATGTTCTTTTATTTTTTATTCTTTTATTTTATTTTATTTTTGAGATGGAGTCTTGCTCGTCATCCAGGCTGGTGTGCAGTGGCACAATCTTGGCTCACTGCAACCTCTACCTCCGAGGTTCAAGCCTCATGAGTAGCTGAGATTACAGGTGTCTGCCACCACTCCCGGCTAATTTTTGTATTTTTAGTAGAGACGGGGTTTCACCTTGTTGGCCAGGCTGGTCTCGAACTCCTGACCTCAGGTGATCCGCCCACCTTGGCCTCCCAAAGTGCTGGGATTACAGGCTTGAGCCACCGTGCCCAGCCCTGACCATGTTCTTTGTAGAGCTATTTGTTTGTTTGTTCCTGATCCGGGATTCAGTCTGCCATCACGCTCAGAGTCTCCCTGTGGGTCTCTGTTAATCCGGGAGTCCCATAGCCTCTGTCACCTCCATTACCTGGACACTTTTGGGGAGTGCAGCCCGTCAGCTGCAGTCAGGCCTCGTGGGGATAGGATTTCTTCACAGTGAGCCCTGGGGAGCCACGGAGGAGACTCTGCAGTGGCCCAGGGTGTGGACTGCCCCTCCTGGTTCCTCTTTTGAATGGGCACCTCTTCCTTTTTCTAACCAAGAAATGCCCTTTTCCCGCTTATTGTGAGGAGCCTGCTTTAGTTCCACACAATGTGGGCAGAGGGAAGTGCGGAGGGAGGACGGATCCTATCCGTGCTCTTCATCCCCCCGAAGGTGCAGGCTGCATCGGCCAGGAGCACCAGTGACAGGCAGCGCAGGACAGAGACGGGCTCCGAGCAGCGGCTGATGGGCACGGGGTGGCTCTCAGGGAAGCTGGTGAGAGCAGAGCAGCCCCTGGAGCAGGATGGGTCTGCAGGACGGGAGGGGCCGTGCGGTGAGGGCTGACTGCAGGGACAGGGAAGGGCTTAGGGCGAGTGCCTTCATTCTCAACTTTTCGGGGGCATTTGGTCTCTGTCCTCCCTCAGCCTCAGGATGTAACCCCTGCGTTTCAGAGCCCAGGATCGGGTGTAACCCCTGCGTTTCAGAGCCCGGGATCGGGTGTAACCCCTGCGTTTCAGAGCCCGGGATCGGGTGTAACCCCTGCGTTTCAGAGCCCGGGACCGGGTGTAACCCCTGCGTTTCAGAGCCCGGGACCGGGTGTAACCCCTGCGTTTCAGAGCCCGGGACCGGGTGTAACCCCTGCGTTTCAGAGCCCAGGATCGGGTGTAACCCCTGCATTTCAGAGCCCGGGGTTGGGTGTACACACCTGCAGGCATCATTCTCTCTATAACAGATCTGGCTGGGTGGGCACCCACATGAGTTCTCTGGCTCGGAGCCCTGGTCGTGCCCCTCCTGGGGATGTGGCGCCATCCCAGCTCAGCCCTGCCTGGGCCTTTCCCGCTCTGAGTCCTCCGCGGTTCACTAGGTCGGGCACTGGTGCCCTGGGGACATTGCTCTGAGCCCACTTGCCCCCACAGGGAGCTGAGCCACAGCTGCCACCAATGGGATGTGTCCACCCCAGCCATACGGCTCCCGGGCAGGTGTGGCCTTCTCGGCAGCTTCAGGAAGAGCCTCCCCACTGCCCAGGAGGAGCCTGTAGCTGAAGCCGGTGCTCACCATGCCCGCTCATGTATATAAGAGAACAGGCAAAATGTAGAAACCCACTCGGCATGGGACACACCAGGGGCTGGCCGTCAACTCTGGTGTGCAGGCCACTACTCAGCAAGGTGCCGAGGACTGCTCAGGGTCTGCGTCTGGAGGCAGGTGGGCGGTGGCTCTGCGGTATGACACAGGCGGGGGGAGGGATCCGGGGTGTGGAGGGGTTGCTCCAGACACACTGTTGTGAGGGCACACACCTGTAATCCCAGCACTTTGGGAGGTGGAAGCAGGCAGATCACTTGAGGTCAGGAGTTCAAGACCAGCCTGGCCAACAAGGCAAAACCCCGTGTCTACTAAAAATGCAAAAAAATTAGCTGGGTATGGTGGTCCATGCCTGTAGTCCCAGCTACTCAGGAGGCGGAGGCAGGAGAATTGCTTGAACCTGGGGAGCTGAAGTTATAGTGAGGTGAGATCACGTGACTGCACTCCAGCCTGGGTGACAGAGTGAGATTCCATCTCAAAAAAAATAAATACACACAATAAAATAAATAAAACAGTGCCCGTGTATTGTGCATGCGGCATGTGCCAGTTGCCATGTGACACATCTGCTACGGTAACATTTAATATAAAGCAGTAATAGAAATATGCTGCATTGTATAAAACACATACTGTAATATAAATGCATTATATATTGGAAAATTATATAGAATAGGTTGGGCACAGTGGCTCACGCCTGTAATCCCATCACTTTGGGAAGCCGAAGAGGGTGGATCACAAGGTTAAGGGTTCGAGACCAGCCTGGCCAACATGGGGAAACCCCCATCTCTACTAAAAATACAAAAAAAAAATTAGCCAGGTGTGGTGGAGTGCGCCTGCAATCCCAGCCACTCGGGAGGCTGAGGCAGGAGAATCGCTTGAACCCAAGAGGCGGAGGCTATAGTGAGCTGGGATTTGCCACTGCACTCAGGCCTGGGTGACACAGCAAGACTCCATTTCAAAGAAAAGAAAAGAAAATTAAAACAATAATAAACATTTATGGCCCCCATTCACATGTTAAAAAAATTAGAATAATAAAAATAATTGGTATTTTTTCAGGAAAATAATTTAAAATAATCATACAAACTAATATAAAAGCAGTTAATACTTCGACTCATCTAATCCTTAACTCCCCAATTCTTCTGAACTGGGGCCGGTGAGGACCCTCCTCGGTGCCTCCCTGTCTGAGTGCACCAAGACTGAGCTCAGGGCCCAGCCACGAGGGATCTGAGCGGCGTGGCCCAGAGCGGTGGCAGGCAGGCCAGAGGGGGTACTCACCGCCACTAGGATCCAAAAGAACGTCACCGAGAGGTGCGGGCCGGAGACCGAGTCGTCCACGTTCAGAGCAATGATCCCCCCGAGGACAGCAGAGATGCCTGCGATCACCTCGACCACCTGGAGGGGACGGGCAGCATTGGCTCACTAGGACCGCCCGGAGGAAGTGGAGACACCCCCAGATCCCCAGAATGCACCCTGCAGACACAGACCCCCAGGAGCAGGGTGTGGTGGGCTGGCCCCGGATCTAACCATGGAGGAGCCCACCTGGATGGACCCCCAGCCTCACCTGGCCCAGCCCACGTCTGCCCTCAGCTGCGGCTTTTCACGTCCCATCCTCCCTGGAGTAAAACAGTCGAAGGGGTGTTTACCCCACAGCTGCTTTTGTCTACAGAAACTGAGGGTATTGACCCGACAGGGGTGAGGGCAGAAAAACAAGACCCTCAGACCCCCTTCCCTGTCCCCACAGTGAGACACTGGACCACGTGCGGGCTCAGGAAAACAGGGCTGGCAGGAGCAGCTTCCCACAGGACACGCCACCAGTGCCATGTGCCACACTGGAAATCACCACCCCTTTCTGTGGTGACCATCCACCCACCTGGATGTTACCACTCCTCTTCTAGAAATTTCTGCATAATCTGTCCCTTAATTAGCACATACTTACAAGTGGGTATAAATAGGAGGCAGTGCCGTCTCTGAGGTGCTGCTCGGAGTGCACTGCCCATGGGGGAGCCCGGCCCATCAGGGTGCACTGCCCATGGGGGAGCTCTGTCTGTGGAGGAGCCATGCCCACGGGGGAACCCCACCCATGGGGGACGCCTGCCCATGGAGGATCCCTGCCTATTGGGGAGCCCCACCTGTGGGGAACCCCTGCCCATGGGGAAGCCCTGCCCATCAGGGATCCCTGCCCATGGGGGCGCACTGCCCTTGGGGGAGCCCTGCTCTGCCAGGAGCAGCACGTCTGTTGCCACTGCAATACAAGCTGCCGTCTGTCACCACCAGCTCACCCCTGAATTCTTTCCTGGACGAAGCCAAGAGCCCTCCTGGCCTAAGCCCTGGCTGTGGTCTCCTCTGCCCTGCACCATCAGGGCTGCCACCAGCACCGCCAGACCCAGGGAGGGCTGGGAAAGAAGCAAATGCCCAAAAACCGGCTCCCATGAAAATAGCTGTGAGACTCAGACACAGAGCTGTGACCGGCAGGAAAGCCAGGCACGAAGAGGCCCGGCCAGAGGGGACCTGGGAGTGAGGGGTCCCGGCCGGCAGGTGTGTGGGGGCCAGAGGGGACCTGGGAGTGAGGGGGCCTGGCCGGCAGGTGCGTGGGGGCCAGAGGGGACCTGGGCAGCCCCTAAAAATACAGGCCTCACATCCGGAAGGCACAAAACTCCAGATGAACAAATCTGAATTCCTAGCCAGGCACGGCGGCTCACGCCTGTAATCCCAGCACTTCGGGAAGCTGAGGTGGGCGGATCAAGAGCTCGGGAGTTTGAGACCCACCTGACCCACATGGTGAAACCCCGCCTCTACTAAACACACAAACATTAGCCCAGCGTGGTGACACACGCCTGTAGTCCCAGCTACTCGGGAGGCTGAGGCAGGAGAACCGCTTGAACCCGGGAGGCGGAGGTTGCAGTGAGCCGAGATCGCACGGCTGCACCCCAGCCTGGAGACAGAGTGAGACTCCATCCCAAAAAACAAAAAGACTTCCTCGGGGACAGCAGTATGGACACACCTGCAGCGGTCACAAACCCCCTAAAAACGACAGAACTCCAGCACCTCTCACCATAAGGTACGCAGACACTAACGACACTAACGAAACACCAGAGTCTCCGCAGATGAGGCTCACGTGGCCGGGCACCGTCCACGCAGCCAACTCAGCCATCGTGGAATAGAAACAGAACATTTAACCTGGCCTCAGCCCCCCCCACAAAAGAAGGAGAAGAGAAAGGAAACGGTTTTCTTACTGAGTAAGATTTCAGGACCCGGGCAGGAAACGGCACTTCTTCCAAAATATTGGCGCCGTCAGCCATGGAGGCCTAGGAAGACACAGAAGTGTCACCCACAGCGCACAGGCGTGGGGACCCGGCGCTGCTGCTGGCATCCGGCCGCCAGGGCCACGGGCCACGTCAGCCTGTGGTGTGGACATGAGACCACCTCGGAGTCGCCCGTGGATCTTTGGGCTCGAGGAGACGTTCACACACGCTGTCCTCGCATATGGAAATGCATTCACAGGTATTCGCACATCCCGTTGACAGGTATTGCTAGCAGATGTGGGGTCTCCCAGTGATACCCCTCAGGACAAGCAACCGACTGAGTCAGTTTAGGGGCACAGGGAGGGGTAGGGGGCCGCATCCGTCCTCACCTCCCTGTGGCCAGTGGCCACCAACCCCTCACCCTGCTCCAGACCCCTTCCTGGCCCAGGTCTCTGAGACCCAGGACAGTGGGGTCTCGTGGGACCACCTCGGAGCAGCTCACAGCAGGGTCTTGTGGGACCACCTCGGAGCAGCTCAGGTCAGCCCTCCGAGGGTGATGCTGAGACCCACCCCGCAGGTGAGGCCGCGACTGGCACACGCTGGGCCACCCACCTTCTTCTT
The DNA here is from genome assembly GCA_004027715.1 of Plecturocebus donacophilus. Classification (NCBI taxonomy): domain Eukaryota; kingdom Metazoa; phylum Chordata; class Mammalia; order Primates; family Pitheciidae; genus Plecturocebus; species Plecturocebus donacophilus. The sequence continues at coordinate 2,791 of PVKP010044350.1, read as the reverse complement.
CTTGCAGTACTCCTCGCTGGACCGTGCGGCGATGATCACCGTGGCCGCCATGAGCAGTTCCAGCAGGAGCAGCAGGATGAGGTTGAAGTTGATCTGGCGGGGGGCACACGCTTCAGCACCGGGCCGCCCTTCTCACGCGACCTCGCCTCGCGTGCACAGGGCCACCTCACAGGCAGGCTGCGCAGGGCTCTCGGCCGCCGCGGGCCCCTTCTCCCGTCCAGGGCCAGCTGGGAGGCACTCTGGGCCACACGCTCTGTCTGTCTCACACGGGTTTTTGGGGTCTTTTGGTTTTTAAAACCATTCTTAGTTCACAGGCTGTACATGAACAGGCCAGGGCTGCATTTGGCCTTGGGCTCTGCTCTACAGACCCCAATCTAAACGTTCCTTGTTCCCACCAAAGCCTGCACAGGAATGTTTATAGCAGCTTCATGCATAATCGTCAAACACTGAAAACAGAGTTTTTGTAGGATAATGAAACTACTGTGGGCCCTGACTGTACTGGCAGGGACGTGAATTTACATGTGTGTTAATAGTCATGGAACCACACATTTTAAAAAGTCAATGTAGCTGTCTGACATTTTTTTTTTTGAGACGGAGTTTCACTCTTTTGCCCAGGCTGGAGTGCAATGCTGTGATCTTGGCTCACTGCAACCTCCGCCTCCCGGGTTCAAGCGATTCTCCTGCCTCGGCCTCCCAAGTAGCGGGATTACAGGCGTGTGCCACCATGCCCAGCTAATTTTGTATTTTTAGTAGAGACAGGGTTTCTCCATGTCGGTCAGGCTGGTCTCGAACTCCTGACCTCAGGTGATCCACCCACCTCAGCCTCCCAAAGCGCTGGGATTACAGGCCTGAGCCACTGTGGCCAGCTGAGATTTTTCTCTTTTGGCATCGTAATTTAAATGACATGTTCTCTCTTTTTTTGTTTATGTTTGTTTGTTCGTTTTTGAGACAGCATCTTGCTCTGTCTTCCAGGCTGGAGTGCATTGGTGTGATCTCAGCTCCCAAAACCTCCACCTCTCGCATTTTCCCATTTTTATTTAGAGATACATAAAGCAACTGTCTTACAATCTGCATCACAGGTTGGATGAAACATGGTACATGTTACCGTCAATTTTTAAGGACCATTGCAAAAGACATTATTTACCAACGAATCTGTCCAGTAGAATCACAAGACTCAGTAAAGACAATTCTTTTCTTTAGAAGCATGAATAAAATTCTCAACATTTGTCAGACTCAAGAGCTACGGATAACATTTACCACCTCTTTCCAACTCAACAAGCGACATTTACTGACACCGTGGATCGAGGTGTGGAGCTGCGGGCGTCAGGTCAGCGGGAAGCTCGCGTGAACTCACGTTTATTGCGGATGGGTTCAGGACTAGTTTGCAGCCAAACCAAATTAAACACGTGGTGGTCACAGCAAATGTGGAAACAAACAATATCTGAAAGTTGGGAATCTGAAAAACAAGGCGGGAGGGGTTTTCCTTCTTTGAATAAAGAAAGAAATCAAAGCAACTGAAAACCACCCTTCAGGCCATTAACTAAAAATCATAATGATCAGGCCACAATGGTGGGGACCCAGAGTGCTCAGCCCCGTCTCCTCTCCGCGCGGCAAAGGCCTGGGGGCAGCCCGCACCGTCCGTCCGTGCGTGCACACACACACAGGCACACGTGGGTACCCCGTCTGTCAGCCCCGCCGGCTTTCTTCCCCGCAGAGGCTGGGCACGGGCTGGACTCACCACGTTGGCGTTCCTCCTGGAGACTGTGAAGCTCACGATCGCTGAGGGGATACACTGGAAAGAAAGTGGAACCCGGTGAGCCCGCTGCTCACCCGAGCAGGCAAGACCCTGAAATACCCTCACACTTGCGCTTCCAGAGGGATTCGAATCACATTCGCAAAACCACGTTGCCAGTCCACGCCACACGGTGGGTTGACTTGACTAGAAGGCCCCCAGGTACTTCTTAGATTTAATGTTTGGTTGAGACAGGGTCTCACTGTGTTGCCCAGGCTGCTCTTGAACTTGGGGCTCAAGCGATCCATTCACCTCTGCTCCCAAAGCCGTGGGAGGAGTCAAACTCAAGACTACAGGCGTGAGCCACTGCACCTAACCCCCAGGTACTTCCAAATAATTTATTCTGAAAGAAATGTTTATTTTTCTGAGGTGCTAAAAGATATTTGTTAATGAAGGCTCTTCTAGCTGGAGAAGATTTGAAGTCCAGAATGTAACTCATGAAGGCCCGAGACCTGGTCTTTGCTGAAAATTACCCAAAAAGGAAAAAGTATCGGCCAGGAGCAGCGGCTCACACCTCTAGTCCCAACCACTCAGGAGGCCGAGCCAGAAGGATCTCTTGAGCCCAAGAGTTCGAGGCTGCAGTGAGCTGTGATTACACCCTGCACTCCAGCCTCAGTGATAGAGCGAGAACTTTTCTAAAAAAAAAAGAAAGAAAGAGGAGGCCGGTCTGAGGTGGATGGATCCCAGGTCAGGAGTCCAAGACCAGCCTGGCCAGCACAGTGAACCCCTGTCTCTACTAAAATCACAAAAAAAACAGCTGGGCGTGGTGGCACGTGCCCGTAGTCCCAGCTACTCGGGAGGCTGAGGCGGGAGAATCGCTTGAACCCGGGAGGCGGAGGCTGCAGTGAGCCGAGACTGCACCATTGCACTCCAGCCTGGACGACAGAGCGAGACTCTGTCTCGAAAGAAGGAAGGAAAGAAAGAAAGAAGAAAGGAAGAAAGAGAGAAAGAAAAGTCCAGGCTTTTGTCAGCCCAGGCTGTACGGAGCCTGGGGTCCCT